>CAWUDS030001155.1:40000-42500 GCA_963859935.3 Lathyrus sativus
GACACACACACGCACACACTCACACACACACAGACACGCAGAGACACACACACACGCACGGGCACACTAACACACACACACACAAACGCACACGCACACAACCGAACGCGCGCGGGCACGCTCGCACGCACTCACACACACACACACACACACACACACGCAGAGACACAAACACACGCACGCGTGTGCACTCACACGCACGCGTGTGCACTCACACGCACGCGTGTGCACTCACACGCACACACACAGACACGCAGACACATACATACACACACACACAAAGAGACACACAAACACGCACACACTCACACACACACACACACACGCAGAGACACACACACACACATACACGTACACACACTCATACGCAGACAGACACGCATGTGCACACGCAGATACAGACACGCAGACACACACACACACACCCGCACGCACGTACGCACGCACGTACACACATAAAGACAGGCACACACACGCGCGCACACACACAAACTCACTCACAGACATGCACGCATGCACACATACTCACACACACATATGCAGAGACACACGCACGCACGCACTCACGCACACACACACACACACGCGTGCACACTCACATGCACAGACACACACACACACACTCACACGCACACACCCATACACCCACACACACACACACACACACCCAAACACACACACACACAAACACAGACACACATAGACACATACACGCACGCACACACTCACACGCACGCATGCACACAGACACGCACACGCATAAACACACACACACACACGCACACGGACACGCACGCGCACACACGCACACACCCACGCACACATACACACACTCACAAACACACGCAGTCACACACACAGACACACGCACGTACATAGACACGCACGCGCACACACCTGCTCACACACACACGCACTCTCACACACACACAGACACACACACGCAGAGACACACGCACGCATGCACGCGCACTCCCACACACACGCAGAGATACACACACACACACACGCACGTAAACAGATACGCACACGCACACAAATTCACAGACACGCAGACACACACACACACGCACCTACAGACACACACGCACACAGACACAGACACACACACGTACACACGCAGAGACACATGCACGCACACACACAGACACACACAGACACAGACACGTATAGACACACACACACACATACACTCACACGCACGCACGCACACAGACACGCACATGCACACGCACACACAGACACGCAAACACACACACACACGCACACGCACGCATGCACACATATACAGACACATAAAGACACGCACACACACGCGTGCACGCATACATAAACACACACACAGACACACACGCGCGCACACATATACACACGCAGAGACACACACACGCATGCACTCGCACACACACACGTGCACTCACACGCACACACACACACACGCACACACCCATACACCCATACACACACACATCCACCCACACGCACACATACAAACACAGACACACATAGACACACGCACGCGCGCACGCACGCACGCCTGCGCACACACAAAGACACGCAAGCCCACGAACACACACACAAGCACGCATACTGACAAGCACACACACACACACGCGCGCACGCATACACGTACACGCACACACACACTCAGTCACACATACAGACACACGCACGCACACAGACACGCACACGCACACACGCACACACACAGACGCACACATGCACACACGCATACACACATATGCACTCACACACACACATACGCAGAGACACACAAATGCATGCGCACGCACACAAACACACACGCGCACACACACACACACACACCCACACACACACACTCACACACACGCGCGCACTGACACCCACACAGATACGCATTCACATATACACACAGACACAAACACGCAGAGACACACATACACACACACATGCACACAGACACGCACGCGCACACGCAAATTTAGACACGCAGAGACACACACACGCACCCACAGACACACATGCGCACACAGACACACACGTGCACACAGACACACACACACACACACACACACACACACACACAGACACGCAGAGACACACGCACGCACGCACGAGCACACTAACACACAAACACACACACACAAACGCACACCAACGGACGCGCGCGCGCACGCTCGCACGCACTCACACACTTACACACACACACACACGCACAAAGACACGCAAGCGCACGAACACACACACGCACGCACACTGACACGCACGCGTACACACACGTGCGCACGCACACACGCACACGTGTACACACACACTCAGTCACACGCACAGACACACGCACGCACACAGACACGCACACGCACACACGCACACACACACACACGCGTACACACGCACACACACTCACACACACACATACGCAGAGACACGCGAACGCACTCACTCGCACACAAACACACACGCGCACGCGCACACACTCACACACACCCAGACATACACACACTCACACACACACACA
>CAWUDS030001155.1:47500-50949 GCA_963859935.3 Lathyrus sativus
AAGACACGCACACACACGCGTGCACGCATACATAAACACACACACAGACACGCACGCACGCACACACACGCAGAGACACACGCACACACGCACTCACACACACACACGCACATACACACACACACACACTCACACGCACACACCCATACACCCACACACACACACATCCACCCACACGCACACATACAAACACAGACACATATAGACACACCCACGCGCGCACGCACGCACGCCTGCGCACACACAAAGACACGCAAGCGCACGAACACACACACAAGCACGCACACTGACACGCACGCGCAAACACGCGCGCGCACACGCACACTGACACGCACGCGCACACACACATGCGCACGCACACACACGTGCCCACGCACACATGCCCACGCACATGTATACACACACACACACACACACTCAGTCACACATACAGACACACGCACGCATATAGACACGCACACGCACACACACAGACGCACACACGCACACACGCATACACACACATGCACTCACACACACACACACATACGCAGAGACACACAAACGTACGCGCACGCACACAAACACACACGCGCACACACACACGCACCCACACACACACACTCACAGACACACACATACGCATTCACATATACACACAGACACAAACACGCAGAGACACACATGCACACACACACACACACACATGCACACAGACACGCACGCGCACACGCAAATTTAGACACGCAGACACACACACACACACACCCACACACACACTTGCGCACACAGACACGCACGTGCACACAGACACACACACACACACACACACTCACACACACAGACACGCAGAGACACACGCACGCACGCACGGGCACTCTAACACACACACACACACACACAAACGCACACCACCGGACGCGCGCGCGCACGCTCACACGCACTCACACACTTACACACACACGCACGCGTGCGCACTCACACGCACACACGCGCACACGCACATAAACACGCAGACACACATACACACACACACACACACATAGAGACACACAAACACGCACACACTCACACACACACACACAGAGACACACGCACGCATACACGTACACACACACACTCACACGCACGCACACAGACACCCACGTGCACACGCAGACACAGACACGCACGTGCACACGCGGACACAGACACGCAGACACACACACACACACCCGCATGCACGCACCCACCCAAACGCACATACACAAACACAGATACGCATAGACAAATGCACGCGCGCGCGCACGCCTACGCATGCACACAAACACGCACACGCACGAACACACACACACACACACACACGCGCACACGGACACGCACGAGCACACTCACACACACACACACACACACACACACACACGCATACACGCACAAACACACGCAGTCACACACACACGCACACGTGTACACACACAAACACACGCACACACCTGCACACACACAGACGCACTCTCACACACACAGACACACACACACGCAGAGACACACGTACGCACGCGCGCACTCACGCACACGCACAAACACACGTACACACCTGCACACACACAGACACACACACACCCAGAGATACACACACACACGCACACGCACAGATACGTACGCGCACACGCAGTCACAGACACGCAGAGACACACACACACACACCTACAGACACACACGCACACACACACACACACACTCACACACACATACACACGCAGAGACACATGCACGCACACACACAGACACACACAGACACAAACACGTATAGACACACACACACACTCAAACGCACGCACACAGACACGCACGTGCACACGCACACACAGACACGCACGTGCACACGCAAACATAGACACGCAAACACACACACACATATACAGACATATAAAGACACGCACACACACGTGTGCACGCACACACAAACACACACACAGACACGCACGCGCGCACACATACACACACACACACAGAGTCACACGCACGCACGCACTCACACACACACACAGACACGCGCGCGTGTGCACTCACCCGCACACACATACACACACACCCATACACTCACACCCACACCCACACACACACACACACATACAAACACTGACACGCATAGACACACGCAGGCACGCACACACACGCACGCACAAAGATACGCACGCGCACGAACACACACACACACCCACGCACACGGACACGCACACGCACACATACGTGCACACGCACACACGCACACGCACACGTATAGACGCGCACACACACTCAGTCACACACACAGACACACGCACGCACACAGACACGCACGTGCACACATGTGCACACACACAGATACACGCACTCACACACATACACACACACGTAGAGACACACGTACGCACGCACACACACACACACACATGCGCGCCTACACACACACGCGCACACACACATACGCACTCACACATACACACAGACACAAACACGCAGAGACACACACACATGCATGCAAACAGACACGCACGCGTATACGCAGACACAGACACGCAGATACACACACACACGCACCCACACACACACACACGTGCACACAGACACACACACGCACACACTCACACACACGCACACAGACACATAGAGACACACGCACGCACGGGCGCACTAACACACACACACACACACGCACACACACAGAAACGCACACGCACACCATCGGACGCGCGCGCACGCTCGTACCCACACACACACACACACACATACTCACACGCATACACACACACATACACACCCCCCCCCCCACACACACACACGCAGAGACACACGTACGCACGCGCGCGCACAAACAGACACACACACGCACGCTCACACCCACACACACCCGCACACACCCATACACGCGCGCACTGACACACACACATACACACTCACACAGACACACAGACACAAACACGCAGAGACACACACACAGACACGCATACACACAGACACGCACGCGCACACGTAGACACAGACACCCAGACACACACACACGTACCCACAGACACACACACGCGCACACAGACCCACACACGCACACACTCACACACACACACAAACACGCAGAGACACACGCACGCATGCACTTGCACACTAATAAACAAACATGCGCGCGCGCCCACTCACACAAACGCACGCGCGCACACACACACACATAAACGCACACGCACACCATCAAACACGCGTGTGCACGCTCGCACTCACACACACACACACTCACACGCATACACACACAGACACACACACACACACCCACACGCACGCACATAGACACGCACGCGCATACCCAGACAAGCACGCACGCACGCGGGCAGAGACGCAAGCGCACACACAGACACACACCCACGCACACAAACACACACGCACACTCACACTCACACACACACGCACATGTGCGCACTCGCACACACACATGCACGCACTCTCACACACACACACGC
>CAWUDS030001156.1:0-50949 GCA_963859935.3 Lathyrus sativus
TAATTTAGAATTTGTGATTGGTATGATTCAGTGGCATCCCTTTATACCTGAGTTTTTCTTCTTCCAAACACAATAGTTATGTAAACATTGCATTTGAATTACAACTATTATAACACATATAGCCTTTAAATAATTTTAAACCACTTTTTACCGTTTCTATAATTATGTTCGTGTAAACATTGCATTTCAATTGGAGTTAGAGTTGGTGCATTATTAATGTAAATTAAATTCCTACTCAATTTGAAAAACATGGTTTAGATAATTTAAATTTACTTTTTCTATTTTCAGAAAACACTATTGAAATATTTATTTCTTTTGTAAAGAACAACTCGTTGGAGTCAATAATTGGTTTTTTACTCATTTATTCTACAAAATGTTAAATTAATTTAAATATTTTTAATCAAATCTATTTAACAACTATTCTAATTTTTAATACTAAAGGTTGCTTAGTACTAAAGGTACTCACTTCAGATCCTACAAGAAAGTGCATTTCAAAAAGAATGGTGCATCTGGTTAAATAATACTACTATTCTCTAGACTAAATTTATTTTTCATCCGTAAGTGCGCACAAGCACGCACAATATATATATATATATATATATATATATATATATATATATATATATATATATATATATATGTGTATAAATGATCATACTAATATAATTTATCATTTCATATTTATATATTTATAAATGCATTTAAATATGTTTTATACAATATCAAATCAATTTAGTCATGCTCTTGAGTACACAGATATCTTACTAGTTTATGTTAAAAACTGTTGAAATAAAATTATTAAAATAACATAAAGAACTTTGAGAAAAAAAACTAACGCTCATGGTCATGCATTATAGTATTTATGATTGAGTTCTTAACATAGCAGGCCAATATGACTTCTGAAACGCATTGCAGCATGAATTTAAAAACAATTAAGTAAATATACTAATAAAATACAATAAGAAGTTTACCTCCGTTGAGCCAAAGAACAATGGATTTGGAAGCGGGTTGAGTTTCCGCCTCCATAAAATAGTAGAACAGTCGACGTCTGTGGTTTACATCGACTGTGATGTACCCTACGAATTGGTTAAACTTTACAGAAGGTTGGTCTGGTAACCGTTAATCTTATCCTTTTGAATAGAAGGGGAAAAAAATAAAGGGAAACAAAGCTAATGCAAGTAAGACAGAAAATAAAACGAGAACTTTTGGGGGAGATATCATTATGGAAAGGGGTGGACGCCATTTGGTAATAGTAGTGTCAGAAAGTGTTGTGAGAAAGTGTTAATATTTTGATATGACAATGATTTTTTATTTTTAAAGCCAAAATATGAGAAGTCCCAAAATTACAACAACAAGAACAATATGACGCACAATGTCAGACAACGAAAGAAAATGTGAAGCAAATTAAACCAAAATCAGATGGAACTCTAGCCATATAATAACAGAACCACAACAACAATACTACACAAAGAACACCTAAAACACTTTTAAAAAAACTAAACAATGCTACAACAGATATGCGACTGTAAACACTCGTAGTGTACTGGTTGGAGGTTTGTTAATTTAGAATTTGTGATTGGTATGATTCAGTGGCATCCCTTTATACCTGAGTTTTTCTTCTTCCAAACACAATAGTTATGTAAACATTGCAGTTGAATTACAACTATTATAACACATATAGCCTTTAAATAATTTTAAACCACTTTTTACCGTTTCTATAATTATGTTCGTGTAAACATTGCATTTCAATTGGAGTTAGAGTTGGTGCATTATTAATGTAAATTAAATTCCTACTCAATTTGAAAAACATGGTTTAGATAATTTAAATTTACTTTTTCTATTTTCAGAAAACACTATTGAAATATTTAATTCTTTTGTAAAGAACAACTCGTTGGAGTCAATAATTGGTTTTTTACTCATTTCTTCTATAAAATGTTAAATTAATTTAAATATTTTTAATCAAATCTATTTAACAACTATTCTAATTTTTAATACTAAAGGTTGCTTAGTACTAAAGGTACTCACTTCAGATCCTACAAGAAAGTGCATTTCAAAAAGAATGGTGCATCTGGTTAAATAATACTACTATTCTCTAGACTAAATTTATTTTTCATCCGTAAGTGCGCACAAGCACGCACAATATATATATATATATATATATATATATATATATATATATATATATATATATATATATATATATATATATATATATATATATATATATATATATATATATATATATATATATATATATATATATATATATATATATATATATATATATATATATATATATATATATATATATATATATATATATATATATAAATGATCATACTAATATAATTTATCATTTCATATTTATATATTTATAAATGCATTTAAATATGTTATATACAATATCAAATCAATTTAGTCATACTCTTGAGTACACGGATATCTTACTAGTTTATGTTAAAAACTATTGAAATAAAATTATTAAAATAACATAAAGAACTTTGAGAAAAAAAACTAACGTTCATGGCCATGCGTTATAGTATTTATGATTAAGTTCTTAACATAGCAGGGCAATATGACTTCTGAAACGCATTGCAGCATGAATTTAAAAACCATTAAGTAAATATACTAATAAAATACAATAAGCAGTTTAGCTCCGTTGAGCCAAAGAACAATGGGTTTGGAAGCGGGTTGAGTTTCCGCCTCCATAAAATAGTAGAACAGTCGACGGCTGTGGTTTACATCGACTGTGATGTACCTTACGAATTGGTTAAACTTTACAGAAGTTTGGTCTGGTAACCGTTAATCTTATCCTTTTGAATAGAAGGGGAAAAAATAAAGGGAAACAACGCTAATGCAAGTAAGACAAAAAATAAAACGAGAACTTTTGGGGGAGATATCATTATGGAAAGGGGTGGACGCCATTTGGTAATAGTAGTGTCAGAAAGTGTTGTGAGAAAGTGTTAATATTTTGATATGACAACGATTTTTTATTTTTTAAGCCAAAATATGAGAAGTCCCAAAATTACAACAACAAGAACAGTATGACGCACAATGTCAGACAACGAAAGACAATGTGAAGCAAATTAAACCAAAGTCCGATGGAACTCTAGCCATATAATAACAGAACCAAAACAACAATACTACATAAAGAACACCTAAAACACTTTTAAAAAAACTAAACAATGCTACAACACATATGCGACTGTAAACACTCGTAGTGTACTGGTTGGAGGTTTGTTAATTTAGAATTTGTGATTGGTATGATTCAGTGGCATCCCTTTATACCTGAGTTTTTCTTCTTCCAAACACAATAGTTATGTAAACATTGCATTTGAATTACAACTATTATAACACATATAGCCTTTAAATAATTTTAAACCACTTTTTACCGTTTCTATAATTATGTTCGTGTAAACATTGCATTTCAATTGGAGTTAGAGTTGGTGCATTATTAATGTAAATTAAATTCCTACTCAATTTGAAAAACATGGTTTAGATAATTTAAATTTACTTTTTCTATTTTCAGAAAACACTATTGAAATATTTATTTCTTTTGTAAAGAACAACTCGTTGGAGTCAATAATTGGTTTTTTACTCATTTATTCTACAAAATGTTAAATTAATTTAAATATTTTTAATCAAATCTATTTAACAACTATTCTAATTTTTAATACTAAAGGTTGCTTAGTACTAAAGGTACTCACTTCAGATCCTACAAGAAAGTGCATTTCAAAAAGAATGGTGCATCTGGTTAAATAATACTACTATTCTCTAGACTAAATTTATTTTTCATCCGTAAGTGCGCACAAGCACGCACAATATATATATATATATATATATATATATATATGTGTATAAATGATCATACTAATATAATTTATCATTTCATATTTATATATTTATAAATGCATTTAAATATGTTTTATACAATATCAAATCAATTTAGTCATGCTCTTGAGTACACAGATATCTTACTAGTTTATGTTAAAAACTGTTGAAATAAAATTATTAAAATAACATAAAGAACTTTGAGAAAAAAAACTAACGCTCATGGTCATGCATTATAGTATTTATGATTGAGTTCTTAACATAGCAGGCCAATATGACTTATGAAACGCATTGCAGCATGAATTTAAAAACAATTAAGTAAATATACTAATAAAATACAATAAGAAGTTTACCTCCGTTGAGCCAAAGAACAATGGATTTGGAAGCGGGTTGAGTTTCCGCCTCCATAAAATAGTAGAACAGTCGACGTCTGTGGTTTACATCGACTGTGATGTACCCTACGAATTGGTTAAACTTTACAGAAGGTTGGTCTGGTAACCGTTAATCTTATCCTTTTGAATAGAAGGGGAAAAAAATAAAGGGAAACAAAGCTAATGCAAGTAAGACAGAAAATAAAACGAGAACTTTTGGGGGAGATATCATTATGGAAAGGGGTGGACGCCATTTGGTAATAGTAGTGTTAGAAAGTGTTGTGAGAAAGTGTTAATATTTTGATATGACAATGATTTTTTATTTTTTAAGCCAAAATATGAGAAGTCCCAAAATTACAACAACAAGAACAGTATGACGCACAATGTCAGACAACGAAAGACAATGTGAAGCAAATTAAACCAAAGTCCGATGGAACTCTAGCCATATAATAACAGAACCAAAACAACAATACTACATAAAGAACACCTAAAACACTTTTAAAAAAACTAAACAATGCTACAACACATATGCGACTGTAAACACTCGTAGTGTACTGGTTGGAGGTTTGTTAATTTAGAATTTGTGATTGGTATGATTCAGTGGCATCCCTTTATACCTGAGTTTTTCTTCTTCCAAACACAATAGTTATGTAAACATTGCATTTGAATTACAACTATTATAACACATATAGCCTTTAAATAATTTTAAACCACTTTTTACCGTTTCTATAATTATGTTCGTGTAAACATTGCATTTCAATTGGAGTTAGAGTTGGTGCATTATTAATGTAAATTAAATTCCTACTCAATTTGAAAAACTAGATAATTTAAATTTACTTTTTCTATTTTCAGAAAACACTATTGAAATATTTATTTCTTTTGTAAAGAACAACTCGTTGGAGTCAATAATTGGTTTTTTACTCATTTCTTCTACAAAATGTTAAATTAATTTAAATATTTTTAATCAAATCTATTTAACAACTATTCTAATTTTTAATACTAAAGGTTGCTTAGTACTAAAGGTACTCACTTCAGATCCTACAAGAAAGTGCATTTCAAAAAGAATGGTGCATCTGGTTAAATAATACTACTATTCTCTAGACTAAATTTATTTTTCATCCGTAAGTGCGCACAAGCACGCACAATATATATATATATATATATATATATATATATATATATATATATATATATATATATATATATATATATATATATATATATATATATATATATATATATATATATATATATATATATATATATATATGTATAAATGATCATACTAATATAATTTATCATTTCATATTTATATATTTATAAATGCATTTAAATATGTTTTATACAATATCAAATCAATTTAGTCATGCTCTTGAGTACACAGATATCTTACTAGTTTATGTTAAAAACTGTTGAAATAAAATTATTAAAATAACATAAAGAACTTTGAGAAAAAAAACTAACGCTCATGGTCATGCATTATAGTATTTATGATTAAGTTCTTAACATAGATGGGCAATATGACTTCTGAAACGCATTGCAGCATGAATTTAAAAACAATTAAGTAAATATACTAATAAAATACAATAAGAAGTTTACCTCCGTTGAGCCAAAGAACAATGGATTTGGAAGCGGGTTGAGTTTCCGCCTCCATAAAATAGTAGAACAATCGACGTCTGTGGTTTACATCGACTGTGATGTACCCTACGAATTGGTTAAACTTTACAGAAGGTTGGTCTGGTAACCGTTAATCTTATCCTTTTGAATAGAAGGGGAAAAAAATAAAGGGAAACAAAGCTAATGCAAGTAAGACAGAAAATAAAACGAGAACTTTTGGGGGAGATATCATTATGGAAAGGGGTGGACGCCATTTGGTAATAGTAGTGTCAGAAAGTGTTGTGAGAAAGTGTTAATATTTTGATATGACAACGATTTTTTATTTTTTAAGCCAAAATATGAGAAGTCCCAAAATTACAACAACAAGAACAGTATGACGCACAATGTCAGACAACGAAAGACAATGTGAAGCAAATTAAACCAAAATCAGATTGAACTCTAGCCATATAATAACAGAACCACAACAACAATACTACACGAAGAACACCTAAAACACTTTTAAAAAAACTAAACAATGATACAACAGATATGCGACTGTAAACACTCGTAGTGTACTGGTTGGAGGTTTGTTAATTTAGAATTTGTGATTGGTATGATTCAGTGGCATCCCTTTATACCTGAGTTTTTCTTCTTCCAAACACAATAGTTATGTAAACATTGCATTTGAATTACAACTATTATAACACATATAGCCTTTAAATAATTTTAAACCACTTTTTACCGTTTCTATAATTATGTTCGTGTAAACATTGCATTTCAATTGAAGTTAGAGTTGGTGCATTATTAATGTAAATTAAATTCCTACTCAATTTGAAAAACATGGTTTAGATAATTTAAATTTACTTTTTCTATTTTCAGAAAACACTATTGAAATATTTAATTCTTTTGTAAAGAACAACTCGTTGGAGTCAATAATTGGTTTTTTACTCATTTCTTCTATAAAATGTTAAATTAATTTAAATATTTTTAATCAAATCTATTTAACAACTATTCTAATTTTTAATACTAAAGGTTGCTTAGTACTAAAGGTACTCACTTCAGATCCTACAAGAAAGTGCATTTCAAAAAGAATGGTGCATCTAGTTAAATAATACTACTATTCTCTAGACTAAATTTATTTTTCATCCGTAAGTGCGCACAAGCATGCACAATATATATATATATATATATATATATATATATATATATATATATATATATATATATATATATATATATATATATATATATATATATATATATATATATATATATATATATATATATATATATATATATATATATATATATATATATATATATATATATATATATATATATATATATATATATATATATATATATATATATATATATATAAATGATCAGACTAATATAATTTATCATTTCATATTTATATATTTATAAATGCATTTAAACATGTTATACACAATATCAAATCAATTTAGTCATACTCTTGAGTACACGAATATCTTACTAGTTTATGTTAAAAACTATTGAAATAAAATTATTAAAATAACATAAAGAACTTTGAGAAAAAAAACTAACGTTCATGGTCATGCATTATAGTATTTATGATTGAGTTCTTAACATAGCAGGGCAATATGACTTCTGAAACGCATTGCAGCATGAATTTAAAAACCATTAAGTAAATATACTAGTAAAATACAATAAGCAGTTTAGCTCCGTTGAGCCAAAGAACAATGGGTTTGGAAGCGGGTTGAGTTTCCGCCTCCATAAAATAGTAGAACAGTCGACGGCTGTGGTTTACATCGACTGTGATGTACCTTACGAATTGGTTAAACTTTACAGAAGTTTGGTCTGGTAACCGTTAATCTTATCCTTTTGAATAGAAGGGGATAAAAATAAAAGGAAACAACGCTAATGCAAGTAAGACAGAAAATAAAACGAGAACTTTTGGGGGAGATATCATTATGGAAAGGGGTGGACGCCATTTGGTAATAGTAGTGTCAGAAAGTGTTGTGAGAAAGTGTTAATATTTTGATATGACAACGATTTTTTATTTTTTAAGCCAAAATATGAGAAGTCCCAAAATTACAACAACAAGAACAGTATGACGCACAATGTCAGACAACGAAAGACAATGTGAAGCAAATTAAACCAAAATCAGATTGAACTCTAGCCATATAATAACAGAACCACAACAACAATACTACACGAAGAACACCTAAAACACTTTTAAAAAAACTAAACAATGCTACAACAGATATGCGACTGTAAACACTCGTAGTGTACTTGTTGGAGGTTTGTTAATTTAGAATTTGTGATTGGTATGATTCAGTGGCATCCCTTTATACCTGAGTTTTTCTTCTTCCAAACACAATAGTTATGTAAACATTGCATTTGAATTACAACTATTATAACACATATAGCCTTTAAATAATTTTAAACCACTTTTTACCGTTTCTATAATTATGTTCGTGTAAACATTGCATTTCAATTGGAGTTAGAGTTGGTGCATTATTAATGTAAATTAAATTCCTACTCAATTTGAAAAACATGGTTTAGATAATTTAAATTTACTTTTTCTATTTTCAGAAAACACTATTGAAATATTTAATTCTTTTGTAAAGAACAACTCGTTGGAGTCAATAATTGGTTTTTTACTCATTTCTTCTATAAAATGTTAAATTAATTTAAATATTTTTAATCAAATCTATTTAACAACTATTCTAATTTTTAATACTAAAGGTTGCTTAGTACTAAAGGTACTCACTTCAGATCCTACAAGAAAGTGCATTTCAAAAAGAATGGTGCATCTCGTTAAATAATACTACTATTCTCTAGACTAAATTTATTTTTCATCCGTAAGTGCGCACAAGCATGCACAATATATATATATATATATATATATATATATATATATATATATATATATATATATATATATATATATATATATATATATATATATATATATATATATATATATATATATATATATATATATATATATATATATATATATATATATATATATATATATATATATATATATATATATATATATATATATATATATATATATATATATATATATATATATATATATATATATATATATATATATATATATATATATATATATATATATATATATATATATATATATATATATAAATGATCAGACTAATATAATTTATCATTTCATATTTATATATTTATAAATGCATTTAAACATGTTATACACAATATCAAATCAATTTAGTCATACTCTTGAGTACACGAATATCTTACTAGTTTATGTTAAAAACTATTGAAATAAAATTATTAAAATAACATAAAGAACTTTGAGAAAAAAAACTAACGTTCATGGTCATGCATTATAGTATTTATGATTGAGTTCTTAACATAGCAGGGCAATATGACTTCTGAAACGCATTGCAGCATGATTTTAAAAACCATTAAGTAAATATACTAGTAAAATACAATAAGCAGTTTAGCTCCGTTGAGCCAAAGAACAATGGGTTTGGAAGCGGGTTGAGTTTCCGCCTCCATAAAATAGTAGAACAGTCGACGGCTGTGGTTTACATCGACTGTGATGTACCTTACGAATTGGTTAAACTTTACAGAAGTTTGGTCTGGTAACCGTTAATCTTATCCTTTTGAATAGAAGGGGACAAAAATAAAAGGAAACAACGCTAATGCAAGTAAGACAGAAAATAAAACGAGAACTTTTGGGGGAGATATCATTATGGAAAGGGGTGGACGCCATTTGGTAATAGTAGTGTCAGAAAGTGTTGTGAGAAAGTGTTAATATTTTGATATGACAACGATTTTTTATTTTTTAAGCCAAAATATGAGAAGTCCCAAAATTACAACAACAAGAACAGTATGACGCACAATGTCAGACAACGAAAGAAAATGTGAAGCAAATTAAACCAAAATCAGATGGAACTCTAGCCATATAATAACAGAACCACAACAACAATACTACACAAAGAACACCTAAAACACTTTTAAAAAAACTAAACAATGCTACAACAGATATGCGACTGTAAACACTCGTAGTGTACTTGTTGGAGGTTTGTTAATTTAGAATTTGTGATTGGTATGATTCAGTGGCATCCCTTTATACCTGAGTTTTTCTTCTTCCAAACACAATAGTTATGTAAACATTGCATTTGAATTACAACTATTATAACACATATAGCCTTTAAATAATTTTAAACCACTTTTTACCATTTCTATAATTATGTTCGTGTAAACATTGCATTTCAATTGGAGTTAGAGTTGGTGCATTATTAATGTAAATTAAATTCCTACTCAATTTGAAAAACATGGTTTAGATAATTTAAATTTACTTTTTCTATTTTCAGAAAACACTATTGAAATATTTAATTCTTTTGTAAAGAACAACTCGTTGGAGTTAATAATTGGTTTTTTACTCATTTCTTCTATAAAATGTTAAATTAATTTAAATATTTTTAATCAAATATTTTTAACAACTATTCTAATTTTTAATACTAAACGTTGCTTAGTACTAAAGGTACTCACTTCAGATCTTACAAGAAAGTGCATTTGAAAAAGAATGGTGCATCTGGTTAAAAAATACTACTATTCTCTAGACTAAATTTATTTTTCATCTGTAAGTGCGCACAAGCACGCACAATATATATATATATATATATATATATATATATATATATATATATATATATATATATATATAAATGATCATACTAATATAATTTATCATTTCATATTTATATATTTATAAATGCATTTAAATATGTTATATACAATATCAAATCAATTTAGTCATGCTCCTGAGTACACGGATATCTTACTAGTTTATGTTAAAAACTATTGAAATAAAATTATTAAAATATCATAAAGAACTTTGAGAAAAAAAACTAACGCTCATGGTCATGCATTATAGTATTTATGATTGAGTTCTTAACATAGCAGGGCAATATGACTTCTGAAACGCATTGCAGCATGAATTTAAAAACCATTAAGTAAATATACTAATAAAATACAAGAAGGTTCATCATTTCCCCAGGTGAGGCATGCGCTGAAGTGTATACCCGTCCCCAGCACTGGGTCAATGTGCAGATTCTCATAGAAAACTATCCGCAAGCATGCAACACTCGATTGTTCAAGACTGATGTCTCCAGCGGAATTGAGATTCCCCACAGAGTCGTACTCTCCCCAGTAAGCAGGATGATTTCTTCTTCCCCCAGCCGAGTAGGCAAATCCCCAAGAGAGTCGAGTCCTTGGAGAGCGTTAGGACCATGATTGGTTTCCCCCAGTAGAGTGTTGAATAGCTGATGCTGTATTTCCCCGCCAGAGTCGTTACCTCCAGGAAGGCTTGGCTGCGAATGCCGTGCAGTTTATTTCTGCGATTGACATCGCTTTCCTCAGCAGGTCCAGGTTCTCGTAGAGCTTCGTTCCCCTGCAGCAGTCGACTGAAGTTCATTTCCCCAGGCGGAGTCCAATTGAGATTGGTGTGACTTCGTCTCCTCGGCAGGATGATTCCTTCCTCCACCAGAGTGGTTCTTTCTCCTTGACAGGAGGATTCTCCCGTCAGCATTTATTTTGCTGATGGGGTCATAGCATTTTGCATGATTGCATAGCATTTACCCTAAGAATGCGTAGCATTTCCACCGTGTGGAGCATTGCGCCATTGTCGAACCATATGCATATGAAACATGAGCCAGGTCATTACTATTCTTGTTTTACAGGTGTTCCCCGACAGGGTGTCTGCTCAGGATGATTCCTGAAAGCTCAGAAGAGTTGCGTGGCTCAAGATGATTCTTGAATTCCCCCAACAAAGTCGTTTGCCCAAGATGATTCTTGAATTCTCCAACGAAGGTGTTTGTTTAAAATGATTCTTAAAATCCCCTGTGAAGTCGCCAGAGAGGGTTGCTCAAGTTGATGCTTAGAGTCCCCGGCAGAGTGTTTGCTCAGGATGATTCCTGAAGTCTCCAGCAGAGTTATTGGTTCAGGATGATTCTTGAAGTCCCCACGGAGTTATTTGTTCAAGATGATTCTTGATTCCCTCAGCAGAGATGATTCACCCAGAATGATTTCCGGATCCCCGAAGCAGAGTTACTTGACAGTTCTCCGGAATCCCCAGCGGAGATGTGTCATCCCCAGCAGGTTTTCGAACAGCAAAGTTGAAACTTCCCTTGAAGACTTGATGATTGAAGTCCAACCATAGTGACGAAACGGTTCTCTCAGCTGATGCGGAGGGCCTGAGGGAAGAAATTTGGATATCCCCAATCGGGTCATGATTGACTGAGAATTCTATTCCCGACGTAGTGACGAAGTTCGGCTGACACCCAAAAATTTCTTTGAATGCCCGATGGCATGATTAACTTGATTTTTGACCTGATGAGTCCCGAGGAATCCTGATGCCTGACGGCATGATCGACCATGTATTACCGGTTACCGTGTGACCAATCCCCCAGCTAGTTGTCGTGCAGCTAATATTTCAGTTTTCGAAGATTTGTCCCCATCAGAGTACCGTGTACTTGTGCAGTTGGCAAATTTCCGGGTTTGTTAGTATTCAACCGTCTTTTACCTGATTGTTTGAGAGCCATTCGCTTCTCACCCAGTCAGGTCCAAGCTGCTTGAACAGGGGCAGTTGTTGCACCCCAAAATTTGCCCAACATTTATTTACCTAGCTTATGTTTCATTTCATGCACATTCGCATTATCATTTGCATTTCATTGACATGTATGCAGGAGATCAAGAGGTATGAGTACCAATCAAGATCTACATAAGAGTTTGAAGCTAGCTAAGAAGGTTATTCAGGTGTTCAAGGGTTGATATCCTTGTCAGAGAAGTTACAAGATTCTCAGAGAGAGTGGTTGAAACCAAGAGGGTGTGTCTCCTAACTTGAGAGTTGTGGGAACATCAGATGATTCTGAAGCCATGAAGTTAGACTTGAGGTCTTGAGAGAGATCATGGGAAGTGTTGAAGATCACTTTGAGGCCTATACAGGTCATTGTGCAAGATTAAGAAGGCTCAGCCATGAGTGGTGCAACTAGGGTTTGACTGGGTCAACCCTAAGTCAACTGATGATTTGAACAAGGTGGAGACCTAATTCAAGAGCCATGTGATCATGGGTTGACACATTGAAATTTTATAAGGATGATTCCAAGGTTAACTCATCATGATTGAAGAGTTTGAGAAGTTTCAGGCTAGGGTTTCTAAGGCTTGACAGTGTAAAATCCCCTAGTTTGACCCCTATCTTCAGGGCAATTTAGTTCAAGATGGGATTGTCATCTCATCTTACCCACAACATGAATGTTGTAGAGCATGGTCTTAGCTTTAATTTGAGTGCTAGAAGTCCTTTATAGGATTTGTAGAACTCAAGTTATGACTTTGACAAGTTACAGGTCATCTGAGGTATGTGAATTTGGGGGCTTGAAAGTTGCCCAACTTGCATGAAACTTTTACCCTAGAGGGATGATTCCTATGAACTTTTGGTCAACATGAATGTTGTTCCTTATCCTATTAGGTTTCTAGAGAGTACTAGAAGTCCTTTATAGGATTTGTAGAACTCAAGTTATGGCTTTGACAAGTCAAGGGCATTTTGGTCATTTGGAGATTATAGGTCATTTCAAGCATAAGGCCATAACTCCCAGTTCCAAGCTTCAAATGGGAAAATATTCAACATCAAACTTGTTCAAAATGATGTTTTAAGGATAGTCAAGAGGTCATGAGATGTTGGAATAGCTTGTAGCTCAAAATCACAAAAATGGCTTAAAATGAGGGTATAAGTTAAATGAACCAAAGTTGGAAATTGATACTTTTGATCTACACATCCAAACCAAGGCATGTAATAGGTCATTTTGACTCTAAAAAGCATTTTAAGAACATTGGTTTAGCCACATTTTTGAATTGAGGTCTAATTTGTGGACTTGCTTTGAAAAGTAGTTACTTACATCTTAAGTAACATTTGCAAAACCAAAATGCAAGGCATAATCAAGGTCCCTTGCAAGCCAAACACTTCCTAAATGTCACTAGGGGAGAAATTGGAAGGAATTGAGAATGGTTTCAAGTTGTTAACAGGATTATGCACATCATGAGAATTCAAGTGAACTTCTCATGTCATGAGAGATTGAATTTCTCCTTGGAAGGATCTAGAGGTTTCTAGATCATCCCTACACACTCTATATATGGAATAGAAGTGGTTCAGATCATTTTTTTGGTGATGATTGAGAGAGAGAACCGAGCTTGCACTTTGAACTTTCTCATTGCAAATCCAAATCGGTTACAAGGTTAGAGGCCATTTCAGTTCAAGAAATCGATCTCAATAGCTTGCTCAGAGGGTGGTGATCAATTCCAGATCAAATTCAAGGCACTGTGGTGGAAGAATCGTGAAGTATCCATTGGAGAGTGAAGCTTGCAACTCAGAATCGGATTTGATAATTCAAGAAGATTCAACTTTTTTCTTTGCATACAGAAGATTGATTGTGATTCAGTGAAGGTTTCTGCAAGTTCTTGAAGGTTGAGTTGAAGATTCAACCCTTCTGTTTGTTCAAATTTACCAGGTATGCAACTCGTGTGCCATGGCTTAAATTAGGTAGAATTAAGATGAATTGTTAAGGTAGATGCATAGTAGGATGGTGTAGGAAGATTTCTGGATCATCAATTTGGAGATTAGTGACCAATTAGGGTTCATGGAATTTTCGGTTGAGATTGTTATTCTTGGATTCTTGAACTGTTAGCATGATTAAATGGCATAGGAAGATTCCTTGTGAAAATTGGAGTGAGTTTCATGTAGAGACCTCTTGGATTGGAGGTCTGTGGAGAGAGTTAGGGTTGGGGACGATGACCGGAGCACCATCGGCGGTGGCCATGGCTGCGCGCGAGGTTCAGAGATTCAAACGAAGAAGATGACTTTAGAGCCCTTGGATTTAGGTGGACCTTTGACTAGAGAAGTGATCCAATGGCCACGAATGTCTTTCATTTTGTGAAGAGTCTGAACTTATGTGAAACGCATCGTTTCATTAAGTTGTGTTTTTGGGCTTAGTGCAATAACTTATAACCACACCCCCCTGGTGGCCCAATTGTTATAATGAACTGATTTTTATTTCTATCTGCACCGTGCATTTATTATTTTCTTTGGATTTTCATATTATTTTTCATTTTATTCATGGTTTTTGATAAAATAAAAAAAAATGGAAAAATAGCTCAATTGACCCCATTCTTTTTGCATTAGATTCAAGATAGGATCTAGTATTTTTTAGATGAAAAATATTTTTACTTCATGCATTTTATGATTTTATGGGAATTTTCACATTTTAATTGATATTAAAATAGTCATGTTTGATACTTGATTTTGTGGAATTTTGTGTGATTAATTGGTGATGATTTTGATCCTGATTTTTTGTGAGTAGTTAGCATAGATATGCATGATCCCCATAGATTTTTCTCACATTTTTATGATGAACATAGGTGGTAGTTTAGGTTGAAACCTTTAGAAGCTCCATTTTTCGGGTTTATGGTTGATACCTTTGGATTTATGACTTAATTTTAGGACTTAGTAGATGATTTAGTCCCTGGTTTTTGTATGAGGCATTCTTAATTGAATTAGGATCCCTTAGGAATTTTTGTAGAAATTTATAAGATAGTTTGCTATTTTTGATTGATTTTAGTTTAGGTGTTAGTTTTAGATGGTTCTAAGGCACTAACTCAACTAGATTAACATCTTTAGTTCCCTTAGATTAGGGTTTTGTTTCTATTGTTCTTGGATGATGTTGAAGACAATTTGAAGATTCATTGGATTGCTTGAAGAGGATTGGATTTGAAGATCTTCCCTTCTTGTGGTGTAGTTTGGATTAGGTTAAGATTAGGGTTTTGTAGGCAGAGCTTCTAGATAGTTCTCTTCCTTAATAAGCATGGATGATGTTGATCACTTCCATTCTTCCCTATGATGAAAGGTCCCTTTGTAAAGGCCTCATCCCTCCTTTGGTAGGATGTGTGGCACTTTGCTAATTGGTAGAACCTTTGAGGGTCCCTTTCTCTGATGACAGGATGCTCAGTGGTGACCTTTGGTCTTCACTCTGCTACCAGTCATCCCAACTTTGCTCTTGATAGATGAATATTTCTCCCTTGTTAGAGGATGGAGTCCCTTGCTTGAAGAGTTTGAAGGATGAAGTTGATACTTCCATGTGATTGAAGACTACTCTGAGAAGCTGAAGCTTGAAGATGAAGAGAACCAAGTTGATACTGGTAAAGAAGAGAGAGTTGAAGCTTGAAGACCAAGTTGATACTTATGAAGAGGATTCAATTGAGATTGAGTGAAGAGCTGAGGCTTGAAGAATAAAGGATAAGCTGATATTTATGTTGATGCATTGAGAGCCTGAAGAAACAAGTTGATACTTGTAGTTAGGAATGGAGCCTGAAGGTGGAATTGACTGGAGAGTTGAAGCTTGAAGAATGAAGAATAAGGTGATACCTATGCTTGGTGTATTGAAAACTGGGAGAAGCAAGTTGATACTTGCTATTGAAGATGATAGCCTTGAAGGGTAGGTGAGGCCTGAAGGTGGAATTGACTGAAGAGCTAAAGCTTGAAGTTGTATGGGTGGTTGATCTTCTTTCTTTTCTGTATTGATGTGACTTGTTTGACTTGTTTGCTGCATTAGAATAAGTCCATACCTAGACTGATGTAAGCTAGGAGCATGATTGCACTAGAGGTTGAGTTGCTCCCTCTGCTTGTATTTTACTGTATGGCTTTGCTTGCGGGTATTCGGTAGAGCCCAGCTCCCTTGCCTATGTGCTTTGTGTTTGCTTGATAGCATGTCATTTCTTCTGTATGAATGCAGTTATTCATATCTGGCTTGAGGTTGAGATGAGCTTGTGGAGGCTGATGCCCCACACACATTTCCTCCCTCACTTGCATTGCATGCATTTTACAGTCGTTTACTGTTTACTGTTTAAGCAGATGCTTTATCTGTTTCTGTTGATCTTTGACATGATCCCCTAGGAATCTCACTTCCTTTGATAAGGAGGTGATGATAGGACTTTAGGTTGAAACCTATGCATGATAACTTCAAGCAGTTCCCTGTTTCAAACCTCAACCATAGGATGGATCCTTGGCATGACAACATTAGGACTTGATAGTCTCCCCTTAGTTGAACCTGTTCGTTCTCTCTTCTTATCTTCAAACAAATCAAAATACAGTAATAAAGGTTAACTGACGTCGTACGTTACGAGCCTTAAGCTATCCGAGAAAGGGTTGTTGGAGAGTCTCTTTTCAACAGTCTGGATGTTTAGTATGGCACCCTTTGGGTGACATGCGACGCATTCACTCTCAGGTCATAGTCTCTAGTGCGATACTAGTTGCAAACGAACATAAAAAAACAGTTCTTCCGTAAAAGACAGAAAACAAACTTCAAACCTTTTTGTCCCGTGGGCCCATAATTCAAAGAAGGCTTTTCTGAAGAAAAGAGTGTCGTTAAACTTCAGCGCCACCGCAAACAGGCTTTGTCCCTAACTGCTGGAACTGCTGTTTAACCCTACTCAATAAAACAGATGAATCTGAATTCCCGTAAGCCGTATTATCCCGAACTACGTAAGCTCTGATCTCTCATACCTGTTGAGAGTACGTAGGCACGATACTGATGTATTGGCGAGCCACCTTCCCCGTAACCCGTAGTTAGTCGAACTACGTTGACTCTGATTTCTCATTCTCTGATGAGAATACGTAGGCATAAAGTGCGACGCTTTGCCGAGTCATTTTCTTTTCTTTTCAGATCGGCCTTGATAGGTAGATAGATAAACCAACCCGTCAGATAAGCACAACAAGCGTGGATCCCGTCGAGTACGACGGACGTGAGGGGTGCTAATACCTTCCCCTTGCGTAACCGACTCCCGAACCCAGACAATGGTTGCGACGACCTTGTCTTATACCTTTTCGTCAGGTTTTTCTGATCGTTTCCTTTCCCATTCTGAGGGATAAATAACGAAAGGTGGCGACTCTTCTGTTTTGCCGGCACGTTATTTTCGCGGAAGCGACACACGTCCGAGCATACTTCCGAAAAATGTCTGCGTACTCTGAAGATGAAAAGCTGTTAATGCACTTTTTCCAAGACAGCCTGGCAGGAGCGTCCTTGGAATGGTACATGGGGCTTGAGAGAACCCACATCCGTAGCTGGAGAAATTTAGCTGAAGCTTTTATGCATCACTATTAGTATAATAGTGATTTGGCACCAACCAGGCTACAACTGCAGAGTTTGTCACAAAAGAGTACTGAGAGCTTCAAAGAGTACGCCCAGAGACGGCGAGACTTGGCAGCAAGAGTACAACCTCCCTTGATGGAGAGAGAACTGATTGACATGTTCACGGCTACACTTCTGGTGTGTATTATGAAAAGCCGATAGGTTGCATGACTGCAAATTTCTCAGATCTGGTAGTAGTAGGAGAAAGAGTCGAAAGCAGTATCAAATTGGGAAAGATCCAAGTCACTCCTGTTTCTGTTAAAGATGCTATGAAACCGCGGGTTAGGAGGGAAGGAGAAACTAATGATGTATCTGCTCCAGATGTTGGTCAATGTTCAGCCCGATACCAATAACCTCGTGCTCCCCGGCAGCAAAACAATCGGCGCCAGAATCAAGATAGGCCTCGTAATAACCTGGAAAGAAGGACTGCTCCTCCTCACCATGTTCTTATGCCGCTCAACCAGATTCTGCCACAGCTAATTCAGAACTCGTTGGTGGAGCCTAAGGCTCTCAAACAATGGCCAGAGCCATATCCTCCTGGGTACGACCCCAGTGTCCAATGTGATTACCACGCAGGATCCCCACGGCACGCAACTGAAGATTGCAAGGCTTTTCAAGCTAAGGTGCAACATTTAATGGACCAAGAATAGATTTCCTTTCCCGAAGGAGAGTTGGTTGTGCATGTCGACCTCTCGTCTGAGTGAGTTTGAAGACTTCAAGAGTCATCTCTTCAATTCAAGATTCGAAAGCCCGGTTCCCGAAGCTGGAAATCTGCGTTTATCCTGTTATTTCTTTTCATTTTGTAATTTCTTTTATGTTTAAGTGCAATTCTCGCTTGTAAAACTTGTGTGTTTTCCATTGATATTGGTAATGAAATGAATATGCGTGTTTTGATTTAATCCAGTCGTGTTCACTCTTTGCTTTCTTTAATGCTTAATGCTTGTTTTAGTAGGAATCTGGGGAGGATGACGAAGTTTAAAGTTGCGCAAGCTTCCGATTGTATGCTTTTGAAATATAAAATTTGCTGATGATGTACAGGCATTGTTTCAAATTCTAAAACACCGGAGATATAAGGAAGATAATCCCTCGTTAACCCCTTTTGAGCCTAGTGGTAGGAGTTTCTTTCGGAAAACGAAAAACCCTCAATCTTAACCTGGGGCAGGGTAGGTGTCAGTTAATTTGACCGGGTATTCAAATTGCAGAAGAGTGTTCCTATTCGAGGATCAATCACACCACTACAGGTCGTGCCTAAAGAACCACAATGGTTAAATCTCGCCGACCAACGAGTGAAACAGTCACAATCCCTTTCAACAAGTCAGAAAAGCCAGTGTCACATGATTTGTTCAACAACAAAAAAAAAGATATCAAAAGAAAGAGCCCGCTAAGTCGAATCTTGAAAACAAGCGACTTAGGCAAAAATTAGGGCATCCCGCTGGACTTCCAAATCAAAAGATACTCGAAAGAGTCAGTCCAGGAAAAAGTTAGGGAATGAAAAGAACGAAAAGCAGGAAAAAAAAAGTAAAAAGAGAATTCGAAAATTCCCAAGAAAAGAACAAAGTCGTGTGACTCCAGGCACCAAAAGACAAAAGTGAGCGACTGTCACTCCAAAAAGGTGTGGTTTCCTGAACCATCATTCCTATTATTCAACCTTCAAGAGGTGAGCGCTTATGTCAAATTAGCTGAACGTAGGATTGGAGAATATCAAGGAGAATGGGTGGGTTAAAATAAATTTGAGCCTTATATCCTTTTCTTTCTTAAACCATGAACCTGACCACGTTACAACCCTTGAAAGTCCTAATTGAAGCAGGTTTGTTTTGAAAGCATACTTTGGTAACGATCGCATCGAAACTGACTCCTAAAAGGCTTCCTCTTATCAGCATTGATATTGACATTTTGATAATTCAATCATTATATGTCACCAAATTTTTTCCAGTGAACAGACTCGGATCATAAAACTGTCATGTGCATTGCATTTAATATATATTTTATGCAGAACAACTTGTCTTACTTGCGAGTAAGCGCATAATGACATGAAAGTTTCAACAGTGGAAAGTTTGATCAGGACTAAGCGAAGAACATCTGAATACTCCGTCGAACCGGGGAAAAATATCAAATGATCATGATCATGAGAGTCAGCCATCTTGAAGGCAATTGATCTGGGCCAATCAAGTCTAGATTCGGCAAATCTCTCGTAGCCAGAGGCATTGCTCCACGAACCAGTCAATCAGGGGCAGGCCACCTTGAAAGCTCAAGAGTTTTTCTTCCCTAAGGGGGCAATTAATCTGAGGCACCTCTTCAAGGTTCAAACTGTTGAGGCAGTTCACGTCAAACCAACAGAAGTACAAAAATTTCAGATCTCCTTTCGAGGAAGAGTTTTTGTAGTGATCCCACAAGCTGGGGAAAAACTGGAAGCAACAGAATCATTCCTCTCCATATCATCAGAGTCAGATTATCAAAGATGGTCCATTTATGATACAGATTCTGGGGCAAGCCATCTAGAGTTCGTTTCGTGGCAAACTGCTTTATTTGCAAGTTGAAATATACTGGATCAGTTACCCAAACAGGTTTGTTTTCTCCTCAGTTAGAATTGAGCGCTGGAAAATCGGGTCGTCGCCCTATCAAATAACCTGAAACCTTTGTAGCCCAGTCTTGTCTAGTTAACCCTCAAACCAGTTTGTGTCTGGTTAACTTTCGCTAAAAGCCAACTTTCGTCTGGTACGCGTCAGTTTCTGAACCCGTTCTTGTCCGGTAAATATCCAAAGTCCAGCCCTCGTCTGGCAAACCAGATATCCAATCCTGTTTGATATCCCTAACCTGAATTCAGTCATGTTTGACTTTCAAACCAGATATCCAATCCTGTTTTGATATCCTTTATCCGGAATCAGTCTTGTTTGATCTCCCGACCTGAATTCAATCCTGTTTGAATTTCAAACCAGATATCCAATCCTGTTTGATAGCCATTAACCGAAATCAGTCCCTGCCTGATCTTAAACCAGATATCAAATCCTGTTTGATATCCTTTATCCGGAATCAGTCTTGTCTAATCTCCTGACCTAAATTCAATCCTGTTTGACTTTCGAACCAGATATCCAATCCTGTTTGATATCCCTAACCCGAATTCAATCCTGTTTGACTTTCAAACCATATATCCAATCCTGTTTGATATCCATAAACCGAAATCAGTCTTGTTTGATCTTCTAACCTGAATTCAATCTTGTTTGATATCCTTTATCCAGAATCAGTCTTGTCTGATCTCCCGACCTGAATTTAATCCTGTTTGATATCCATTAACCGAAATCACTCCCTGCCTGATCTTAAACCAGATATCCAATCCTGTTTGATATCCTTTATCCGGAATCAGTCTTGTCTGACCTCCCGATCCGAAGTCAATCCTGTTTGATATTCGAAACCAGATATCAAATCCTGTTTTATATCCATTAACCGAAATCAGTCTTGTCTGATCTCCTAACCTGAATTCAATCCTGTTTGACATTCGAAACCAGATATCCAGTCCTGTCTGATATCCATAATCCGGAATCAGTCTTGTCTGATCTCCCGACCCGATATTCAATCCTGTATGATATTCAAACCAGATATCCAATCTTGTTTGATATCCATAACCAAAAGTCAATCTTGTTTGATATTCGAAACTAGATATCCAATCATGTTTGATATCCATTATCCGGAATTAGTGTCTGTCTGATCTCCAAACCAGAAGTCAATCCTGTTTGATATTCGAGTATCCAGACTCCGGTAATTTGGAATGTTACTTTTCGCCAATATGGTATCAAGGCCATGGCGCTGCTTTTGACGCTTGTATTCTCTTCCCCAGCGGAGTATCTTTGAGATCAGATCAGTTATCCTCATATGTTTGTGTGCAGTTTCTTTTTTGCGGTTGGCAAATTTCCAGGTTCTTTGGTATTCAACCGCCTTTTACCTTGATTGTTTGAAAGTTGTTCGCTTTTCACTCATTCAGGTCCAAGTCGTTTGAATAGGGGCAGCTGTTGCACCCCAAAATTTGCTCAACTTTTTCTTAACTTGGTTTATGATTTGTCCTAGCATTTGCATTGCATAACATATTTCATTGAACAGGGGATCAAGGGATTGTGTATAGAAAGAGAAGCCTTCTCAGGAGTTTGAGCCTAAGCAAGGGGTGTCACTCAAGCTTAATTGGTCATCAGGACATCTGGAAGTGGTCAATAGTCTTGTGAAAGGATTGATGGGTGTGTATGGGTCAGCTCCTAACTTGGAGGCCAATTCAAGATTATCAGGAGTTTTTGAAGCCATGGTTATGGATATAAGATTATGAGAGAGCTCATTGAGTGCCTTGAGGGTCATTGTGGAGCTCATGCAAGTGTTTGTGCTAAGTGTGAAAGGTTACAGTTGAAGTTGTTGCAACTAGGGTTTTCATCTGGTAAATATTCATTTAACTGTGAAATTGAAGGAGATTAAAACTCAATTCCAAGTCTTTATGGTCATGGGATGTTGTGTTGAGAGGTCTAATATATCATTTCAAGATCACTTCATCAAGGATCAAATGTGTGAGAAGTTACTAAGTTAGGGTTCTCAGGGTAAAATCCCCTATTTAGTGTCTGACTTCAAGATCACCTATCTCAAGATACAAGTTTCATCTCAACTTTTGACCAACATGGAACTTGTAGAGGATGTTCTTATATTTAATTTGAGTACTAGAAGTCCTTGGTTGGATTTATAGAACTTAAGTTATGATCCAGACAAGTTACAGGTCATCAGAGGGATGTGATTTTGGTCAACAAAAGTCAACCAACTTCCAAGCCATTTTTGACCTAGAAGGATGTTTCTCCTCAACTTTTGGCCAACATAAATGTTGTAGGTCTTGATCTTAGCTTTCCAAAAAGTCCTAGAATTTCTCTTTCCGATTTGTAGAACTCAAGTTGTGAGCTTGGCAAGGTAAGGGTATTTTGGAAAAGTAAGATTACAAGTCATAAAATTATAGGTCCATTTCACCAACTTGCACACTTCAAATGGAAATCTTTCTAACATGAAAATTTCTCCAAATGGTGTTATTTGGTCAACTAAACCTTAATAAGTCATGGAAATATCTTGGAATGGAACATTGGCATGAGAAATTTCATAAAAGAAAGCTTAAAAGGGCAAAATTGGAATTAATTCATGGTTGATCATTTTTGTGCAAGTAGGTACATATTTTGAGTGCAAATCATGTTTTGAGAATATTGGCAATGTTAGAATTTGGATTGAAAATTGATTCTCATCTCAATGATGACTTGATCATTTTTTTAGGACCATTTTGCCCCTGGTGGCTGACTTTTGGGTTGACTTTTGTGGCTTTTCATTTGACTTTTGTTTCTTCCATTTCAATGTGGTACATCCAAATGATTTAATTCTTTTGATGGTGCTTTGAAAGAAAATTTGTCATGGTTTCTTGGCTTCTGTTTGCCAACTTGTATGGCTTGCTTTTTACTCATTTCTTCTATAAAACGTTAAATTAATTTAAATTTTTTTAATAAAATCTATTTAACAACTATTCTAATTTTTAATACTAAAAGTTGCTTAGTACTAAAGGTACTCACTTCAGATCCTACAAGAAAGTGCATTTGAAAAAGAATGGTTCATGTGGTTAAAAAATACTACTATTCTCTAGACTAGATTAATTTTTCATCCGTAAGTGCGCACACGCACGCACAATATATATATAAATACTACTATTCTCTAGACTATATATATAAATATGTTATATACAATATCAAATCAATTTAGTCATGCTCCTGAGTACTCGAATATATTACTAGTTTATGTTAAAATTTATTGAAATAAAATTATTAAAATAACATAAAGAACTTTGGGAAAAAAAAATAACGCTCATGGTCATGAATTATAGTATTTATGATTTGGTTCTTAACATAGCAGTGCAATATGACTTTTGAAACGCATAGCAGCATGAATTTAAAAACCTTTAAGTAAATATACTAATAAAATACAATAAGCAGTTTACGTTTGTGGTATACATCGACTGTGATGTAACCTACGAATTGGTTAAACTATACAGAAGGTTGGTCTGGTAACTGTTAATCTTGGGATTTTGAATAGAAAGGGAAAAAATAAAGAGAAACAATGCTAATGCAAGTAAGACAGAAAATAAAACGAGATTTTTTGGGGGAGATATCATTGTGGAAAGGGGTCGACGTCGGTTTGGTAATAGTAGTGTCAGAGAGTGTTGTGAGAAAGTGTTAATATTTTGAGATGAAAATGATTTTTTATTTTTAAAGCCAAAATATGAGAAGTCCCAAGATTACAACAACAAGAACAGTATGACGAAAAATGTCAGACAACGAAAGACAATGCGAAGCAAATTAAACCAAAATCCGATGGAACTCTAACCATATAATAACAGAGCCACAACAGCAATACTACACGAAGAACACCTAAAACACTTTTAAAAAAACAAAACAATGCTAGTCTACTGGTTGGAGGTGTGTTAATTTAGAATTTGTGATTTGTATGATTCAGTGGCATCCCTTTATACCTGAGTTTTTCTTCTTCCAAACACAATAATTATGTAAACATTGCATTTGAATTAAACTATTATAACACAGACAACCTTTAAATAATTTAAAACCACTTTTTACCGTTTCTATAATTATGTTCGTGTAAACATTGCATTTCAATTGGAGTTAGAGTTGGTGCATTATTAATGTAAATTAAATTCCTACTCATTATGAAAAACATGGTTTAGATAATTTAAATTTACTTTTTCTATTTTCAGAAAACACTATTGAAATAATTAATTCTTTTGTAAAGAACCAGTCGTTGGAGTTAATAATAGCTTTTTTACTCATTTCTTCTATAAATCGTTAAATTAATTTAATTTTTTTTAATCAAATCTATTTAACAACTATTCTAATTTTTAATACTAAAAGTTGCTTAGTACTAAAGGTACTCACTTCAGATTCCTACAAAAAAGTGCATTTGAAAAAAATGGTGCATGTGGTTAAAAAATACTACTATTCTCTAGACTAAATTTATTTTTTCATCCGTAAGTGCGCACACGCACACATAATATATATATATATATATATATATATATATATATATATATATATATATATATATATATATATATATATATATATATATATATATATATATATATATATATATATATATATATATATATATATATATATATATATATATATATATATATATATATATATATATATATATGATCATACTAATATAATTTATCATTTCATATTTATATATTTATAGATGCATTTAAATATGTTATACACAATATCAAATCAATTTAGTAATGCTCCTGAGTGCACGCATTTCTTACTAGTTTATGTTAAAAACCTTTGAAATAAAATTATTAAAATAACATAAAGAACTTGGAGAAAAAAAAAACTAACGCTCACGTTCATGCATTATAGTATTTATGATTTGGTTCTTAACATAGCAGTGCATTATGACTTCTGAAGCGCATAGCAGCATGAATTTAAAAACCTTTAAGTAAATATACTAATAAAATACAATAAGCAGTTTACCTCAGTTGAGCCAAAGAACAATGGGTTTGGAAGCGGGTTGAGTTTCCGCCTCCACAAAATAGTAGAACAGTCGACGTCTGTGGTTTACATCGATTGTGATGTACCCTACGAATTGGTTAAAGTTTACAGAAGGTTGGTCTGGTAACCGTTAATCTTATCATTTTGAATAGAAGGGGAAAAAAATAAAAAGAAACAACGCTAATGCAAGTAAGACAAAAAATAAAATGAGAACTTTTGGGGGAGATATCATTGTGGATAGGGGTAGACGCCGATTTGGTAATAATAGTGTCAGAAAGTGTTGTGAGAGAGTGTTAATATTTTGAGATGACAAAGATTTTTTCTTTTTAAAGGCAAAATATGAGAAGTCCCAAGATTTCAACAACAAGAACAGTATGTCGGACAATGTCTGACATCGCAAGACAATGTGAAGCAAATTAAACCAAAATCAGCTGGAACTCTAACCATATAATAATAGAGCCACAATAACAATACTACACGAAGAACACCTAAAACACTTTTAAAAAAACAAAACAATGCTACAACAGACATCCGACTGCAAACACTCCTAGTCTACTGGTTGGAGGTGTGTTAATTTAGAGTTTGTGATTGGTATGAATTAGTGGCATCCCTTTATACCTGAGTTTTCTCTCACAAACACAATAATTATGTGAACATTGCATTTGAATTACAACTATTATAACACAGACAACCTTTAAATTATTTAAAACCACTTTTTACCATTTCTATAATTATGTTCGTGTAAACATTGCATTTCAATTGGAGTTAGAGTTGGTGCATTATTAATGTAAATTAAATTCCTACTCATATGGCAGAACATGGTTTAGATAATTAAATTTACTTTTTCTATTTTCTGAAAACACTATTGAAATATTTAATTCTTTTGTAAAGAACCACTTATGGGAGTTAATAATTGTTTTTTTTACTCATTTCTTCTATAAAATGTTAAATGAATTTAAATATTTTTAATCAAATCTATTTAACAACTATTCTAATTTTTAATACTAAAGGTTGCTTAGTACTAAAGGTACTCACTTCAGATCCTACAAAAAAGTGCATTTGAAAAAGAATGGTGCATCTGGTTAAAAAATACTACTATTCTCTAGTCATGCCAATATAATTTATCATTTCATATTTATATATTTATAAATGCATTTAAATATGTTATATACAATATCAAATCAATTTAGTCATGCACCTGAGTACACGAATATCTTACTAGTTTATGTTAAAAACTATTGAAATAAAATTATTAAAATAACATAAAGAACTTTGAGAAAAAAAAGTAACGCTCATGGTCATGCATTATAGTATTTATGATTGAGTTCTTAACATAGCAGGGCAATATGACTTCTGAAACGCATTACTGCATGAATTTAAAAACCATTAAGTAAATATACTAATAAAATACAATAAGCAGTTTACCTCCGTTGAGCCAAAGAACAATGGGTTTGGAAGCGGGTTGAGTTTCCGCCTCCATAAAATAGTAGAACAGTCGACGTCTATGGTTTACATCGACTGTGATGTACCCTACGAATTGGTTAAACTTTACAGAAGGTTGGTCTGGTAACCGTTAATCTTATCCTTTTGAATAGAAGGGGAAAAAAATAAAGGGAAACAACGCTAATGCAAGTCAGACAGAAAATAAAACGAGAACTTTTGGGGGAGATATCATTATGGAAAGGGGTGGACGCCATTTGGTAATAGTAGTGTCAGAAAGTGTTGTGAGAAAGTGTTAATATTTTGATATGAGAATGATTTTTTATTTTTAAAGCCAAAATATGAGAAGTCCCAAAATTACAACAACAAGAACAGTATGACGCACAATGTCAGACAACGAAAGACAATGTGAAGCAAATTAATCCAAAATCAGATGGAACTCTAGCCATATAATAACAGAACCACAACAACAATACTACACGAAGAACACCTAAAACACTTTTAAAAAAAAACAACGCTACAACGGATATGCGACTGTAAACACTCCTAGTGTATTGGTTGGAGGTGTGTTAATTTAGAATTTGTGATTGGTATGATTCAGTGGCATCCCTTTATACCTGAGTTTTTCTTCTTCCGAACACAATAATTATGTAAACATTGCATTTGAATTACAACTATTATAACACATATAGCCTTTAAATAATTTTAAACCACTTTTTACCGTTTCTATAATTATGTTCGTGTAAACATTGCATTTCAATTGGAGTTAGAGTTGGTGCATTATTAATGTAAATTAAATTCCTATTTAATTTGAAAAACATGGTTTAGATAATTTAAATTTACTTTTTCTATTTTCAGAAAACACTGACGAAATATTTAATTCTTTTGTAAAGAACAACTCGTTGGAGTTAATAATTGGTTTTTTACTCATTTCTTCTATAAAATGTTAAATTAATTTAAATATTTTTAATCAAATCTATTTAACAACTATTCTAATTTTTAATACTAAACGTTGCTTAGTACTAAAGGTACTCACTTCAGATCCTACAAGAAAGTGCATTTGAAAAAGAATGGTGCATCTGGTTATAAAATACTACTATTCTCTAGACTAAATTTATTTTCCATCCGTAAGTGCGCACAAGCACGCACAATATATATATATATATATATATATATATATATAAATGATCATACTAATATAATTTATCATTTCATATTTATATATTTATAAATGCATTTAAATATGTTATACACAATATCAAATCAATTTAGTCATGCTCCTTAGTACACGGATATCTTACTAGTTTATGTTAAAAACTATTGAAATAAAATTATTAAAATATCATAAAGAACTTTGAGAAAAAAAACTAACGCTCATGGTCAAGCATTATAGTATTTATGATTTAGTTCTTAACATAGCAGGGCAATATGACTTCTGAAACGCATTGTTGCATGAATTTAAAAACAATTAAGTAAATATACTAATAAAATACAATAATAAGTTTACCTCCGTTGAGCCAAAGAACATTGGGTTTGGAAGGGGGTTGAGTTTTTTGCCTCCATAAAATAGTAGAACAGTCGACGTCTGTGGTTTACATCGACTGTGATGTACCCTACGAGTTGGTTAAACTTTACAAAAGGTTGGTCTGGTAACCGTTAATCTTATCCTTTTGAATAGAAGGGGAAAAAAATAAAGGGAAACAACTCTAATGCAAGTAAGACAGAAAATAAACCGAGAACTTTTGGGGGAGATATCATTATAGAAAGGGGTGGACGCCATTTTGTTATAGTAGTGTCAGAAAGTGTTGTGAGAAAGTGTTAATATTTTGATATGACAACTATTTTTTATTTTTAAAGCCAAAATATGAGAAGTCCCAAAATTACAACAACAAGAACAGTATGACGCACAATGTCAGACAACGAAAGACATTGTGAAGCAAATTAAACCAAAATCAGATGGAACTCTAGCCATATAATAACAGAACCACAACAATAATACTACACGAAGAACACCTAAAACACTTTTAAAAAACCAAAACAATGCTACAACAGATATGCGACTGTAAACACTCCTAGTGTATTGGTTGGAGGTGTGTTAATTTAGAATTTGTGATTCGTATGATTCAGTGGCATCCCTTTATACCTGAGTTTTTCTTCTTCCAAACACCATAATTATGTAAACATTGCATTTGAATTACAACTATTATAACACACATAGCCTTTAAATAATTTTAAACCACTTTTTACAGTATCTATAATTATGTTCGTGTAAACATTGCATTTCAATTGGAGTTAGAGTTGGTGCATTATTAATGTAAATTAAATTCCTACTCAATTTGAAAAACATGGTTTAGATAATTTAAATTTACTTTTTCTATTTTCAGAAAACACTATTGAAATATTTAATTCTTTTGTAAAGAACAACTCGTTGGAGTTAATAATTGGTTTTTTACTCATTTCTTCTATAAAATGTTAAATTAATTTAAATATTTTTAATCAAATCTATTTAACAACTATTCTAATTTTTAATACTAAAGGTTGCTTAGTACTAAAGGTACTCACTTCAGATCCTACAAGAAAGTGCATTTCAAAAAGAATGGTGCATCTGGTTAAAAAATACTACTATTCTCTAGACTAAATTTATTTTTCATTCGTAAGTGCGCACAAGCACGCACAATATATATATATATATATATATATATATATATATATATATATATATATATATATATATATATATATATATATATATATATATATATATATATATATATATATATATATATATATATATATATATATAAATGATCATACTAATATAATTTATCATTTCATATTTATATATTTATAAATGCATTTAAATATGTTATATACAATATCAAATCAATTTAGTCATGCTCTTGAGTACACGGATATCTTACTAGTTTATGTTAAAAACTATTGAAATAAAATTATTAAAATAACATAAAGAATTTTGAGAAAAAAACTAACGCTCATGGTCATACATTATAGTATTTATGATTGAGTTCTTAACATAGCAGGGCAATATGACTTCTGAAACGCATTGCAGCATGAATTTAAAAACAATTAAGTAAATATACTAATAAAATACAATAATAAGTTTACCTCCGTTGAGCCAAAGAACAATGGATTTGGAAGCGGGTTGAGTTTCCGCCTCCATAAAATAGTAGAACAGTCGACGTCTGTAGTTTAGATCGTCTGTGATATACCCTACGAATTGGTTAAACTTTACAGAAGGTTGGTCTGGTAACCGTTAATCTTATCCTTTTGAATAGATGGGGGAAAAAATAAAGGGAAACAAAGCTAATGCAAGTAAGACAGAAAATAAAACGAGAACTTTTGGGGGAGATATCATTATGGAAAGGGGTGGACCCCATTTGGTAATAGTAGTGTCAGAAAGTGTTGTGAGAAAGTGTTAATATTTTGATATGACAATGATTTTTTATTTTTAAAGCCAAAATATGAGAAGTCCCAAAATTACAACAACAAGAACAATATGACGCACAATGTCAGACAATGAAAGACAATGTGAAGCAAATTAAACCAAAATCAGATGGAACTCTAGCCATATAATAACCGAACCACAACAACAATACTACACGAAGAACACCTAAAACACTTTTAAAAAAAAACAATGCTACAACAGATATGCGACTGTAAACACTCCTAGTGTACTGGTTGGAGGTGTGTTAATTTAGAATTTGTGATTGGTATGATTCAGTGGCATCCCTTTATACCTGAGTTTTTCTTCTTCCGAACACAATAATTATGTAAACATTGCATTTGAATTACAACTATTATAACACAGATAGCCTTTAAATAATTTTAAACCACTTTTTACTGTTTCTATAATTATGTTCGTGTAAACATTGCATTTCAATTGGAGTTAGAGTTGGTGCATTATTAATGTAAATTAAATTCCTATTCAATTTGAAAAACATGGTTTAGTTAATTTAAATTTACTTTTTCTATTTTCAGAAAACACTGACGAAATATTTAATTCTTTTGTAAAGAACAACTCGTTGGAGTTAATAATTGGTTTTTTACTCATTTCTTCTATAAAATGTTAAATTAATTTAAATATTTTTAATCAAATCTATTTAACAACTATTCTAATTTTTAATACTAAACGTTGCTTAGTACTAAAGGTACTCACTTCAGATCCTACAAGAAAGTGCATTTGAAAAAGAATGGTGCATCTGGTTAAAAAATACTACTATTCTCTAGACTAAATTTATTTTTCATCCGTAAGTGCGCACAAGCACGCACAATATATATATATATATATATATATATATATATATATATATATATATATATATATATATATATATATATATATATATATATATATATATATATATATATATATATATATATATATATATATATATATATATATATATATATATATATATATATATATATATATATATATATATATATATATATATATATATATATATATATATATATATATATATATATATATATATATATATATATATATATATATATATATATATATATATATATATATATATATATATAAATGATCATACTAATATAATTTATCATTTCATATTTATATATTTATAAATGCATTTAAATATGTTATACACAATATCAAATCAATTTAGTCATGCTCCTTAGTACACGGATATCTTACTAGTTTATGTTAAAAATTATTGAAATAAAATTATTAAAATATCATAAAGAACTTTGAGAAAAAAAACTAACGCTCATGGTCAAGCATTATAGTATTTATGATTGAGTTCTTAACATAGCAGGGCAATATGACTTCTGAAACGCATTGTAGCATGAATTTAAAAACAATTAAGTAAATATACTAATAAAATACAATAATAAGTTTACCTCCGTTGAGCCAAAGAACAATGGGTTTGGAAGGGGGTTGAGTTTCTGCCTCCATAAAATAGTAGAACAGTCGACGTCTGTGGTTTACATCGACTGTGATGTACCCTACGAATTGGTTAAACATTACAAAAGGTTGGTCTGGTAACCGTTAATCTTATCCTTTTGAATAGAAGGGGAAAAAAATAAAGGGAAACAACTCTAATGCAAGTAAGACAGAAAATAAACCGAGAACTTTTGGGGGAGATATCATTATAGAAAGGGGTGGACGCCATTTGGTAATAGTAGTGTCAGAAATTGTTGTGAGAAAGTGTTAATATTTTGATATGACAACGATTTTTTATTTTTAAAGCCAAAATATGAGAAGTTCCAAAATTACAACAACAAGAACAGTATGACGCACAATGTCAGACAACGAAAGACAATGTGAAGCAAATTAAACCAAAATCAGATGGAACTCTAGCCATATAATAACAGAACCACAACAACAATACTACACAAAGAACACCTAAAACACTTTTAAAAAAAACAAAACAATGCTACAACAGATATGCGACTGTAAACACTCCTAGTGTACTGGTTGGAGGTGTGTTAATTTAGAATTTGGGATTCGTATGATTTAGTGGCATCCCTTTATACCTGAGTTTTTCTACTTCCAAACACAATAATTATGTAAACATTGCATTTGAATTACAACTATTATAACACATATAGCCTTTAAATAATTTTAAACCACTTTTTACCGTTTCTATAATTATGTTCGTGTAAACATTGCATTTCAATTGGAATTAGAGTTGGTGCATTATTAATGTAAATTAAATTCCTACTCAATTTGAAAAACATGGTTTAGATAATTTAAATTTACTTTTTCAATTTTCAGAAAACACTATTGAAATATTTAACTCTTTTCTAAAGAACAATTCGTTGGAGTTAATAATTGGTTTTTTACTCATTTCTTCTATAAAATGTTAAATTAATTTAAATATTTTTAATCAAATCTATTTAACAACTATTCTAATTTTTAATACTAAAGGTTTCTTAGTACTAAAGATACTCACTTCAGAGCCTACAAGAAAGTGCATTTCAAAAAGAATGGTACATCTGGTTAAAAAATACTACTATTCTCTAGACTAAATTTATTTTTCATTCGTAAGTGCGCACAAGCACGCACAATATATATATATATATATATATATATATATATATATATATATATATATATATATATATATATATATATATATATATATATATATATATATATATATATATATATATATATATATATATATATATATATATATATATATATATATATATATATATATATATATATATATATATATATATATATATATATATATATATATATATATATATATATATATATATATATATAAATGATCATACTAATATAATTTATCATTTCATATTTATATATTTATAAATGCATTTAAATATGTTATATACAATATCAAATCAATTTAGTCATGCTCTTGAGTACACGGATATCTTACTAGTTTATGTTAAAAACTATTGAAATAAAATTATTAAAATAACATAAAGAATTTTGAGAAAAAAAACTAACGCTCATGGTCATACATTATAGTATTTATGATTGAGTTCTTAACATAGCAGGGCAATATGACTTCTGAAACGCATTGCAGCATGAATTTAAAAACAATTAAGTAAATATACTAATAAAATACAATAATAAGTTTACCTCCGTTGAGCCAAAGAACAATGGATTTGGAAGCGGGTTGAGTTTCCGCCTCCATAAAATAATAGAACAGTCGACGTCTGTAGTTTACATCGTCTGTGATATACCCTACGAATTGGTTAAACTTTACAGAAGGTTGGTCTGGTAACCGTTAATCTTATCCTTTTGAATAGAAGGGGAAAAAAATAAAGGGAAACAAAGCTAATGCAAGTAAGACAGAAAATAAAACGAGAACTTTTGGGGGAGATATCATTATGGAAAGGGGTGGACCCCATTTGGTAATAGTAGTGTCAGAAAGTGTTGTGAGAAAGTGTTAATATTTTGATATGACAATGATTTTTTATTTTTAAAGCCAACATATGAGAAGTCCCAAAATTACAACAACAAGAACAGTATGACGCACAATGTCAGACAACGAAAGACAATGTGAAGCAAATTAAACCAAAATCAGATGGAACTCTAGCCATATAATAACAGAACCACAACAACAATACTACACGAAGAACACCTAAAACACTTTTAAAAAAAAACAATGCTACAACAGATATGCGACTGTAAACACTCCTACTGTACTGGTTGGAGGTGTGTTAATTTAGAATTTGTGATTGGTATGATTCAGTGGCATCCCTTTATACCTGAGTTTTTCTTCTTCCGAACACAATAATTATGTAAACATTGCATTTGAATTACAACTATTATAACACAGATAGCCTTTAAATAATTTTAAACCACTTTTTACTGTTTCTATAATTATGTTCGTGTAAACATTGCATTTCAATTGGAGTTAGAGTTGGTGCATTATTAATGTAAATTAAATTCCTATTCAATTTGAAAAACATGGTTTAGTTAATTTAAATTTACTTTTTCTATTTTCAGAAAACACTGACGAAATATTTAATTCTTTTGTAAAGAACAACTCGTTGGAGTTAATAATTGGTTTTTTACTCATTTCTTCTATAAAATGTTAAATTAATTTAAATATTTTTAATCAAATCTATTTAACAACTATTCTAATTTTTAATACTAAACGTTGCTTAGTACTAAAGGTACTCACTTCAGATCCTACAAGAAAGTGCATTTGAAAAAGAATGGTGCATCTGGTTAAAAAATACTACTATTCTCTAGACTAAATTTATTTTTCATCCGTAAGTGCGCACAAGCACGCACAATATATATATATATATATATATATATATATATATATATATATATATATATATATATATATATATATATATATATATATATATATATATATATATATATATATATATATATATATATATATATATATATATATATATATATATATATATATATATATATATATATATATATATATATATATATATATATATATATATATATATATATATATATATATATATATATATATATATATATATATATATATATATATATATATATATATATATATATATATATATATATATATATATATATATATATATATATATATATATATATATATATATATATATATATATATATATATATATAAATGATCATACTAATATAATTTATCATTTCATATTTATATATTTATAAATGCATTTAAATATGTTATATACAGTATCAAATCAATTTAGTCATGCTCCTGAGTGTTGCACCCTAAAATTTGACCAACCAGGGTCCCGTATCTGGCTCTATGTTTCGACGCATGACCGCATTCGCATCTGCATATCGCATACAGTGCATTTTTTTCAGTTGTTTTGACTTTATCGGGATCACAGCCCTCTCCTTGCATTTCAGGTGTTTTTTTAGTCAGTTCAGATAGGCAGAATCGTTTTTTGGGAAGTTGTGCTATTCCCGGTGTTTTCAGCTCGCGCTGTTGTTTTTAGGGATATTTCGGTGTCCATTGATTTTTACCGGTTACTCCGCTGCGCTCTCGTGGTCCTATTTGTCGTTCTGTGCTATTTTTGTTCCCTCTGGAATTATTAGGAATTTTTCTAGATTTTATTAGCTATTATTAGATTTTTTATAGAGTTTAATGTTTTTAATAGCTTTAAAATCATTTTTAGAATAATATAGAATAATAATAGATTTTTCTTTTATTAGTTTTAAATAGATTTTTTTAATATAGCAAATTTGTAGATATAGATTTTAATCTAGATATAGGAATTAATAGTTTTTTTTAATAATAGATATTAATAGATATTAGTTTTAGTTTAATATAGAATTTAATTAGATGATTTCTCCTTATTAGGGTTAATTAGGACTTAATAGAGATTAATTAGGATTTTAATCTTTTGTTTAGATTTTAAATAGAGAATTATTAGAGTTTTTTAGATTAGTGGAATTATTAGAGTTTTATTAGTTTAGAAATTAATAGAAATTAATAGAGTTTAGTAGTTAATCCTTTTTAGATTTAATTATGGTTTTAATTGAGCTCATTAGCTTTAATTAGGTAGGATAGTCTTAATTTTCAATTTAGGATTTAATTACTGATTTGAGTCCTTGTTTAGTCTTAATCAGAATTAATTAGGGTTATATTAGGTGGTATTAGTTTTTTAGTTAAGCAGTTAATTAGGTCTAATGCAGCTTTAATCAGGTTTAATAATCCTTAATTCAGTCCAATTAATTCATGTTATTCGTTGGGCCCAGTTTGCTTTTTGGAGGCCCAGAGTTGCAGTCCATTTCAGTCCAAAATCCTTGCCATAAAAGCTCAGCACACGTGTTATCTTAAAGAGAGCCACATCATTTTCCAAATTCACTCTCAGAGCCACACATCACCCTTCTACTATCTCTCCCCCTCTCCACGCGACACTCATGCAAACCCTAACCCCTTGACACTTGTCACCACCTCCATATCCCCCTCATGCATGCAACCTCGCCGGTAATCTCCCACCGGCCGGTATGCAAAGTCCGCCGGCCACCATAACCACCGCCTCCTAACCTACTCCGGCCACCACAACCGTTCGCCGGAAAATCCAAATTCGCCGGGAAACAAAAAACCCAGAAATTCATCTTCTTCTCCGATCTGACCTTCAAATCAAATCTCCAGATCACGCCGGAAAACTCAAACTCCATAATCTTCAAGCAATCTTCATAAAACCTTCAACGATCTTCAACTTGCTTCAATGTTCATCCGTTCCAATTCAACAGAGTCGTCACAGATCTTCAATGTTCGTCAAACTATCATAAGATCTTCATCAGTATCGTCACCGTTCATCATCAGATTTCCAGATCTTCAGCAATATCTTCAAACATCATCAAAGATTCATCGCATCAACATCAAACACGTTCATCCAAACTCTCCAGAAATTCATAGATTGGCCAGATCTTCATCAGCATGCAACGCTCTTTCCAGATTCATCAGAAGATTCTTTATCCAACTCACGAAACGTCATCAGATCTTCATCTGTTCATCATTTGAGAGACTCTCCACAGTCTTCATGCCGTCACCGATCTTCACGGTGCTTTCCAGATCCAGTATCAAGATTCTCATCTTCAAACGTTTCAAATCTTCAAGATCCTTCAAGATTTCCTGCTAACACCTTCAGATTACGAATCAATGCCTTCAAGATCCTTTAATCCAACACAATAAATTCGCAAGCTTCTTCGTGTTCATCAATCAATCTCCAGAAATCCTCATGGTTCAGAATCTTCAACATTCCAATTGTCGTCAAACATCTAACGAGCTTCATCACACCTTCAGGATCTTCGATGAACTAATTGTTGCTAGATTGTGATAATTTGTTGTTTTTTTTTGGTTCATTCATTTGTTGTTGTATGATTTGAAACGGAAGTTGAAGATGATAAAAAAGAAATATGGGGAGAGAGATAGAAGTCCGAAAGAGAGATTTGAGATGGAAGTTTGAGAGAGAGGAGCGGCGATGAACAGTGAAAAGGAAGGGGAATTAGGGTTTGGTGCAGAGAGAAAGTGAATTGGAAATGAGTTAGGGTTTGGTTCGATTGAGCGTTGGGCTTTGCTTAGGCCCAGAGTTTTTTTTTTGTTTTCCTACACCTCCCTCTGTTTTTTTTTCTCCTGGGTTGATGAATAGTGGGCTGGGCCCAATATGATTTTCGCTGGCTGCTGCACCCTCCGTTTCAGTTGTACCCCCCTCCCCAGTTTTTGTTTGATTATTTTTTTTTCTGGGTTGGGCCCATTTATTTTTCTGCAGATTGTAACTCCCCTATATCAGTTGTACCCCCTCCCCTTGTATTTTCTTCATGTTCTTTTTTAGTTGTTTTCTTTATGGAAAAAGGGAATAAAGAAATGTTGAGAAAAAATAAGGGAATATTGAAAAAGAGAAAAAGGAATATATAGAAAGTATATAAAAAAATGAAGAGTATGAAAAGAAATGTGAAAAAAGAAATATTGAAAAAATAAGAAGAGAAAATATTAAAAAAGAAGAAAAATAGTTGAAAAAGAATAGAAGGGAAAATAGTAAAAAATATTACTTCGTAGATTCAATATTTTTTAGAATAGATATTTTTCTTCATAGAGTTTATTTTACACCTTTTTAGAGATAGTTTTAAATGTCCATTTGTTAGGGGACTTTTTACACTTTTAGGGATAGTTTTTTGAAGTCCACTTGTTAGGGGACTATTTCCCATTAATTTTCCAGGATAGATGAATAGGATAGTATTTCCTAGGAGTTTATTTCCCGTATTCAATCATTGTAACCATTTTTCAGAATATTAATAAAACGAGATTTGAGCTGTGGTCCCGAAAGTAGCCGAACTACAGCTGCTCTGATTTCTCGTACCAGACGAGAATATGTAGGCATAGGATGCGATATCCTAGCGAGCACACTAACAACTAACCTTTTGTTCTCTCGCTGCTGTGCGATCGAGACTTTCCCGCTGACGACTGATTGTTACCCTTTTCTCTTGCCCGAGTGCATTTGAGACCAGATCGTAGTTTTTCCCATAGGTTCCCGTACCTTTGAAACCAGATTAATTTTCTCACTCCTGTGTGAGAACGCCCAACCTAGCCGTAGTTAGCCTGAACTACGTAAGCTCTGATCTTCCATGCAGTGTGGAAGTACGTAGGCACAAGACGCGAGGTCTTGGCGAGCCAATTTCCCCGTAGTCCCGAACTACATTGACTCTGACTTTCTCTCTTGAGAATACGTAGGCATAGAGTGCGACGCTCTATCGAGTCAATTCCCTTCCGTATAGATTTAGCAGCCGTAGATAGATTGTTTTTGCATCCTTTAGACAACCCAAGCAAGCGTGGATCCCGTCGAGTACGACGGACGTGAGGGGTGTTAATACCTTCCCTTTGCTTAACCGACTCCCGAATCCAGGTTTTGGTTGCGATGACCATACCTTTCCTGTTTTTTGTGAGGTTTACTTCGAGCGTTTCCTTTCCCTCCGTTGGGATAAATAACGCACGGTGGCGACTCTTCTGTCAGCCGGCGCCGATTTTCTCAGTAGCGACAGCTGGCGACTCTGCTGGGGATCCAACGTCCCCTGGCTGCTAAGGACTGCGATAGTCCCTATGCGTGTGGGATCCAACGTCCCCTAAGAGAGTCAATCCTAGCGCTTGTTTGCTTGTCTTTTGGGTGTTTATTTTTTTCATCGCTATTATCGGTTGCTGTTGTGCTGGGGAGGGTGATATTTTGAGTGATAGCCGGACCTGGGCTGTTTGAGTATGCATTTAGACGTAGTTGTGGAGAGTAGTAGACGAACCTGTTTGCTGAGCAGGCACCGTTCCCTACGAAATCTGCGCTCAGACGAGGTTCTCTTCGAGGTGCTTCTTTCCGGTCCTGAGGATCTGAGAGGAGTCCAGATGTGAGGATTGTCGACTCTGGGGACCGATCAATTGGAAGTCAGCTAAGTGAGGCCTCTTCATGAGATGACGGTGCCACTCCTTCTGGGAATCGCATCATTCCTCATGAAAGTCTGTGACGCTGATGACCGCATAGGATGCCGTACCTCGTCAGATTAGGTCCATACCCATGAGTGGGGTTTTTTTTGCGCGAACTTGACTTCCAGCCTACCCGCTATCTTGGCGTTCTCTTTTAGAGAGAACGTACTCCGTCAGCAGTACTCAGAGCGTGTTGTGGGAGCTGTGATCCCATGTTTGTTGTTTGCTGCATTGCATTGCATTTGCATAAGCATCTTTGCATCATATTGCATAACATTTCTCTAGCTGGCCAGAGCTCTTATCCAGCCGTTGTTTGATTTCAGAAGGTGATTATCCGGTGATTGGTCTGAGCAACTGTTGATTGTTAGAAGACGACCAAGGGGTTGGAACAGACTTGAGCAGATTTGAGAATCAAGCAGTGTAGTCAGTTGAAGGTAATTGATAGCTATGTCTGAGAGCAACTTCCAGCCTGCTAATGCCTTGTCAGGCTTTACTGTGACGTCCAATCCTTTGTATGATTCCATGTCTGAAGAAGGCTTTCCTCAAGTGAATAACCTTACTGCAGCTCAACTTGTGCAGACTTCTGTTAGAGGCCAAAATCTGCACCCACAGTTTGTCATCCCAAGTGAACGTTCTTCTTCTGATGCCGCGAATTATCAGAATGTTATTCCTGTTGGTTTGATTTCCCGAAGAGAAGTTCTGATAGTGAGGACTAATAATCCATTAGCTCTTGTGCAAGCTAAGAGGTTGCACGCATTGGAGGAACAAGTCAAATCCCTGGAAGTTAAGAACGATGCTGGTCTCAATGCTTCCGATATGTGCTTGGTTTCTGACCTAGTGTTACCTCCTAAATTCAGAGCGCCGAGGTTTGAAAAGTATAAAGGAGATAGCTGCCCGAGGCTACATTTGGTGATGTTCTGCAGAAAGATGACTTCGTTTGTGCAAAACGACAAGTTAATGATTTACTGTTTTCAGGACAGTCTGACTGGGGCATCTTTGCGTTGGTATATGCAGTTAGAGAAGGATCAGATTCGATCATGGGTGGATTTAGCCAGAGCTTTCCTGAAGCGGTATGAGTACAATATAGACATAGCTCCCTTTCGCATGGAGTTGCAATCTTTGTCTATGGGGATCAATGAACCTTTCAAAAAGTATGCTCGGAGATGGAGGGATTTTGCTTCCAGAGTGGAACCACCGATCCCTGATCGAGAGTTAGCAGGCATGTTCGTAGACTCCTTGCGAAGCCCGTACTTTGAGAGATTGCTTGGAGTTTCGCTGAACTTCTCCGAATTAGTGGGAGTTGGAGAACGTATTGAGAATGCTATAAAGATCGGGAAAATCCAGATTGATTCAAGCGGTCAGGCTAGTGAAACTGAATCTCTTTACGACTATCAGAATGAAGAAGGAGTTGTGATCAATGCAGTCATGCCAAATGTTGGGTATCCTCGAGATGAATCGGTGAAATCTCAGAGATCAGTATCTTCTATGCCTTGTTATGCTGGACAGACAGTTGTGCCTGGGGCACCATATCAGGAGTCTTATGTCGCTTCCTTTGCAAATCAGCGAACTCGTGGCCAAGGTTATCAGACTCAGCATCAGAATCAGAACAGACCTCGTAACAACTTGGAACGAAGGAATGGTCCTTCTCATCCAGTTCCTGTGCCGTACAGTCAGCTTTTGCCACAGTTGGTCCAGAGTTCTTTGGTGGAACCTAAAGCTCTCAAGCCTGTGCCAGAACCTTACCCTCCTGGGTATAATCCCCATGTTCAGTGTGGTTATCATGGCGGATCACCGGGGCATTCAACTGAAGATTGTAAAGCGTTTCAGGCGAAGGTACAGCAGTTGATCGACCAAGATTGCATTTCCTTTCAAGAAGGACTTCTGTTTGTTCATACCAGCCGCTCAGCTGTCTAAGCTCGTAGACTTGGAAAGTATTCCCCAGCAAAAGCCAGTGGTCCAGACAGGCAGGCGCCCTCAGCATTGGCAGTCCTCAGACTTTATATCATCTGCATTTGTAGTTTCTTTTCTGTTAGTTACTACTTGCTTTTAAGCATTGTATGTTTCGAATGGTAATAATAATAAAATGACTATGCATTTTTCTGAATTAATCATGTCGCTATCGCTCATTTACTGCATTGCACTGACACTTGCATTTTATTCACTCCACTTTATCACTGTGACTAGCAAAGATTGGAGGGAGGATGACGAAACTAAAACTCATAACCGATGATCGTATGCTTTCAGATAAGACCTTACCGATGACGTACAAGGCATTGTTTCAAATCCCCAAACACTTGAGATATAAGGAGTTAGTCCCTTGTTAACCACTTCGAGCCAGGAAGTAGAAGTTTTTTCGGACTTTTAAACCCTCACATCTTAACCCGGGGCAGGGTAGTTGTCAGTTAGCTTGACCGAGCATTCAAGTCTTACAGAGGAGTGTTGTCTTTCGAGGACCAATCACATCGCATTTTTCCCCAGAGGTCGTACCTCGTCAACCACAGTGGTTAAACCTCACCAATCAGGAGTGAGACGGTTACAATCTTTGCGGAGCAATCAAGACAACCAGTGTCACACGACTTTGTTCCAAAAGAAAGAGAAAGAAAGCCCGCTAAGTAAAAAGAAAGAAAAGCTGGAAAGCTAATACTTAGGCAAAAATCAGGGCATCCCGCTAGACTTCAAAAAAGGAAAAATCGAAAAGAGCTCAAAATGAGTCAGTCCAGGCAAAAATTACGGAATCAAAAGAACGAAAAAGAGAGGATATCAATAGAAATTTTTTCCCCAGCGAGTCACAAAGTCGTGTACACAGACACCGAAAACGAAAAGGAGTAACTGTCCCTCCAAACAACCTTGTGAAATTCTTGACCATGGTTCTTGCCATTCAACATACCTCTCGAAGAGGCGAGCGCTTGTGCCAGGTTAACTGAACCTTAGGATCGGAGATCATCACGTAGAAGGGGTGGGTACAAATCAAAATTTGAGCCAAATATCCTTTGTTTCACGAACCGTGAACCCGACCACGATACAACCTTTTAAAGACCTAATTGAGGTAGGGTTTATTCTGAAAGCGCATTACGATAAGGTTGAGTAACCTGACTCCCTCATGACTTGCTAGTCACATCCTTGTTGTATTTTTCACTGATCAAATCAGCACTACGTTTGAACTTTGGTTCATTCGTCACTCACAATTATGACATGTAAATGAGTGACAGCACAATTCTTTCAAAATCTGCATGAGCACTGCATTAAGATTACCATTCGTGAATAGACACTTTTAATTGCGGGTTAGTAGTTGGCATGAAAGAAATTCCAACAGGGAATCATCAAGCAGGACTGAGTAATTCAGCAGTCTGAACCAGAATGGTGTATGTTGTGAAGCCCTGTGAATCCGGGGCATTGACTTCCAGTAAGTTCGGAATCAGTTAGTCTGAGGATAGGTCCCGAAGCTTCAGTTGATTAGGGGCAGTTTGCTTGAGAAGTAGTTGATCAGAAGTGAGTCTTCTCGAGAGCCAATCAGGGGCAGTTATACAGAACGTGGAGATTTGGAAGCAGATACTTCAGGTGGATAATCAGATCAGGTTAAGTCGCTTATGCGCTCACTCAGGGGCAAAGTCACTTTAGAGTGTTGAAACCGACTGGGTTGATAGGGGTTTAATGGAGATTGAATTCTTTTGTCGTATAGATACCGGGGCAAGTAATCTCGAGGTCGTCTCGTAGCAAGCTGTTCAGAGCAAGTATTCCCAAGAGTTAGATTGGGCAAGTTGAGTGCACTAGGGCAAGTTATCCAAGCCAGTCTGTTTATCCCCAGCCGGAGTTGAGTATCGGGGAATCATGTCATTACTCTTATCAGAAAACCTTAACATTCCGAAAAAGGCCTCGCTGTCGTTGGATTGGTATCCTACAGTTTAAACCTGTTACGTGTCAGTAACCAGTCATTTCCAAAGTCCAGTTCTCGCCTGGCAAACCGGTAACCAGTTCTCGTCTGGTCACCGTTTCTTCAAGTGTTGTATCAGTTCTCGTCTGGTACATGTCGTTGCGTAACCAGTTCTCGTCTGGTCATCGTTTCTTTAACCTATGTGTTATACCAGTTCTCGTCTGGGGTGCGTCAGCTTTCAACCAGTTCTCGCCTGGTTGTCTATGCCTCAGTCTGTTATCCAGTCGACCCCGTCTGAGGTCCAAACAAAATCAATTTTCGTTCAATTTTTCTAATCTTTTTTGCTATCAGTTCTCGCCTGGTAGCCTACCCTTGAATGCTAGTTCTCGTCTAGTATTTTCCATATCTTCCACGGTGTACATAGTCCATGTTTATCCTAAACCAGAAAGCACAAAAACCTAAAGGTATCTGACACAGTAATTCCCAATGACTCGCATGTTGTCAGGTTCCCCGATACGAAGCTCAACGGATACCAGTGCTCCGACTAATGTTTGAATCCCTTGTGGATGTTGTTAAATCAGAATTGCTACTCTTCAGCAGATGGAAGTTACGTATTATCCCCGCAAGAGTTGAGATTGCATTTTACCTCGTATCAGAGTAGGATCGGGAGTATCCCTAGCAGATTAAGATTGATATCCTTGATAGTAGGGGCATTTCCAACAGTGTGCTGCGCGCAATCAACCCCAGTTTGGGTCAATCCCCGCAGTGCACAATCAGTTGCCAATAGTTTGAAGAGAGCATTCCCAAGCAGGGTTGTTTTTTCTTTCTCCCCAAGCAGGGCTGCCTTTCCATTTCTCCAGCAGGACGGTTATCCCCAGCGGATTTGGTGTCCCTTTTCCAGCATTTATTTTGCTGAGATGATTCTGTGATATCAGGTTACCCTCAGTTGGAGTTGATGTCTACCTTCGGCATTTACTTTGCCAAGCGGTTTTCAGACCTGGTGTTCTCTGGCAGCTCGAGCCTGCATTTACATTTGCATATATCGTCATAACATTTATACAAACATATAGCATTTCCATGCCGTCTGGGCCTCGCATTTTCAAACAGAACGCATAGCATTTCCATGCCATATAGGACATTGCATCATTCTCAGACATACGCATTTCGAAACATGGACCAGGTTGGTTACCTCATGGCTTTCGAGTTTGTTCCCTTGCAGAGTTGTTGGGTTAAGCTTCTCTTCTCCCCCAGCGGAGTGATTCTTCACATTTGGTTGTTACGTCGGCACTGAAAAAAAGATTGACATATATCAGATTTCTGAAGCTGCGTCCTGTTGACAGAATGGGTGCCGAGCAGTCGATTCAGAAGTTTCCCGGGAGAATTTTCCTCAAGTTCGCTGTGAACTGTGAGATGACAGGAGTTGATCCCATAAGAGAGATGGGAATCAAGTTGTTTGCTTTCCAAAGCATTATTCCAATACTTGTGGCGTCGCACAGGTGATTGATGTTGAAAAGCAGAAAAATTTATCAGATAATTGGCCAGTTGTTGCCGTGACAACCAAACTTCAGTTCATTGGAGGCTATTCCTCAAGCAGTTTCGCGGTATATTCCCATGGTTGGCAAATTCCAGGGTTTCATTGGTATTCAACCGTCATCTACCTTTGAATGTTTGAAGGTTGAGCGCTCTTCACCCATTCAGGTCCAAGCCGCTTGAATAGGGGCAGCTGTTGCACCCTAAAATTTGACCAACCAGGGTCCCGTATCTGGCTCTATGTTTCGACGCATGACCGCATTCGCATCTGCATATCGCATACAGTGCATTTTTTTCAGTTGTTTTGACTTTATCGGGATCACAACCCTCTCCTTGCATTTCATGTGTTTTTTTAGTCAGTTCAGATAGGCAGAATCGTTTTTTGGGAAGTTGTGCTATTCCCGGTTTTTTCAGCTCGCGTTGTTGTTTTTATGGATATTTCGGTGTCCATTGATTTTTACCGGTTACTCTGGTGCGCTCTCGTGGTCCTATTTGTCGTTCTGTGCTATTTTTGTTCCCTCTGGAATTATTAGGAATTTTTCTAGATTTTATTAGCTATTATTAGATTTTTTATAGAGTTTAATGTTTTTAATAGCTTTAAAATCATTTTTAGAATAATATAGAATAATAATAGATTTTTCTTTTATTAGTTTTAAATAGATTTTTTTAATATATCAAATTTGTAGATATAGATTTTAATCTAGATATAGGAATTAATAGTTTTTTTAATAATAGATATTAATAGATATTAGTTTTAGTTTAATATAGAATTTAATTAGATGATTTCTCCTTATTAGGGTTAATTAGGACTTAATAGAGATTAATTAGGATTTTAATCTTTTGTTTAGATTTTAAATAAAGAATTATTAGAGTTTTTTAGATTAGTGGAATTATTAGAGTTTTATTAGTTTAGAAATTAATAGAAATTAATAGAGTTTAGTAGTTAATCCTTTTTAGATTTAATTAGGGTTTTAATTGAGCTCATTAGCTTTAATTAGGTAGGATAGTCTTAATTTTCAATTTAGGATTTAATTACTGATTTGAGTCCTTGTTTAGTCTTAATCAGAATTAATTAGGGTTATATTAGGTGGTATTAGTTTTTTAGTTAAGCAGTTAATTAGGTCTAATGCAGCTTTAATCAGGTTTAATAATCCATCATCAGTCCAATTAATTCATGTTATTCGTTGGGCCCAGTTTGCTTTTTGGAGGCCCAGAGTTGCAGTCCATTTCAGTCCGAAATCCTTGCCATAAAAGCTCAGCACACGTGTTATCTTAAAGAGAGCCACATCATTTTCCAAATTCACTCTCAGAGCCACACATCACCCTTCCACTATCTCTCCCCCTCTCCACGCGGCACTCATGCAAACCCTAACCCCTTGACACTTGTCACCACCGACATATCCCCCTCATGCATGCAACCTCGCCGGTAATCTCCCACCGGCCGGCATGCAAAGTCCGCCGGCCACCATAACCACCACCTCCTAACCTACTCCGGCCACCACAACCGTTCGCCGGAAAATCCAAATTCGCCGGGAAACAAAAAACCCAAAAATTCATCTTCTTCTCCGATCCGACCTTCAAATCAAATCTCCAGATCACGCCGGAAAACTCAAACTCCATAATCTTCAAGCAATCTTCATAAAACCTTCAACGATCTTCAACTTGCTTCAATGTTCATCCGTTCCAATTCAACAGAGTCGTCACAGATCTTCAATGTTCGTCAAACTATCATAAGAGCTTCATCAGTATCGTCACCGTTCATCATCAGATTTCCAGATCTTCAGCAATATCTTCAAACATCATCAAAGATTCATCGCATCAACATCAAACACGTTCATCCAAACTCTCCAGAAATTCATAGATTGGCCAAATCTTCATCAACATGCAACGCTCTTTCCAGATTCATCAGAAGATTCTTTATCCAACTCACGAAACGTCATCAGATCTTCATCTGTTCATCATTTGAGAGACTCTCCACAGTCTTCATGCCGTCACCGATCTTCACGGTGCTTTCCAGATCCAGTATCAAGATTCTCATCTTCAAACGTTTCAAATCTTCAAGATCCTTCAAGATTTCCTGCTAACACCTTCAGATTACGAATCAATGCCTTCAAGATCCTTTGATCCAACACAATGAATTCGCAAGCTTCTTCGTGTTCATCAATCAATCTCCAGAAATCCTCATGGTTCAGAATCTTTAACATTCCAATTGTCGTCAAACATCTAACGAGCTTCATCACACCTTCAGGATCTTCGATGAACTAATTGTTGCTAGATTGTGATAATTTGTTGTTTTTTTTTTGGTTCATTCACTTGTTGTTGTATGATTTGAAACGGAAGTTGAAGATGATAAAAAAGAAATATGGGGAGAGAGATAGAAGTCCGAAAGAGAGATTTGAGACGGAAGTTTGAGAGAGAGGAGCGGCGATGAACAGTGAAAAGGAAGGGGAATTAGGGTTTGGTGCAGAGAGAAAGTGAATTGGAAATGAGTTAGGGTTTGGTTCGATTGAGCGTTGGGCTTTGCTTAGGCCCAGAGTTTTTTTTGTTTTCCTACACCTCCCTCCGTTTTTTTTTCTCCTGGGTTGATGAATAGTGGGCTGGGCCCAACATGATTTTCGCTGGCTGCTGCACCCTCCGTTTCAGTTGTACCCCCCTCCGCAGTTTTTGTTTGATTATTTTTTTCTGGGCTGGGCCCATTTATTTTTCTACAGATTGTAACTCCCCTGTATCAGTTGTACCCCCTCCCCTTGTATTTTCTTCATGTTCTTCTTTAGTTGTTTTCTTTATGGAAAAAGGGAATAAAGAAATGTTGAGAAAAAATAAGGGAATATTGAAAAAGAGAAAAAGGAATATATAGAAAGTATATAAAAAAATGAAGAGTATGAAAAGAAATGTGAAAAAAGAAATATTGAAAAAATAAGAAGAGAAAATATTAAAAAAGAAGAAAAATAGTTGAAAAAGAATAGAAGGGAAAATAGTAAAAAATATTACTTCGTAGATTCAATATTTTTTAGAATAGATATTTTTCTTCATAGAGTTTATTTTACACCTTTTTAGAGATAGTTTTAAATGTCCATTTGTTAGGGGACTTTTTACACTTTTAGGGATAGTTTTTTGAAGTCCACTTGTTAGGGGACTATTTCCCATTAATTTTCCAGGATAGATGAATAGGATAGTATTTCCTAGGAGTTTATTTCCCGTATTCAATCATTGTAACCATTTTTCAGAATATTAATAAAACGAGATTTGAGCTGTGGTCCCGAAAGTAGCCGAACTACAGCTGCTCTGATTTCTCGTACCAGACGAGAATATGTAGGCATAGGATGTGATATCCTAGCGAGCACACTAACAACTAACCTTTTGTTCTCTCGCTGCTGTGCGATCGAGACTTTCCCGCTGACGACTGATTGTTACCCTTTTCTCTTGCCCGAGTGCATTTTAGACCAGACAGTAGTTTTTCCCATAGGTTCCCGTACCTTTGAAACCAGATTAATTTTCTCACTCCTGTGTGAGAACGCCCAGCCTAGCCGTAGTTAGCCTGAACTACGTAAGCTCTGATCTTCCATGCAGTGTGGAAGTACGTAGGCACAAGACGCGAGGTCTTGGCGAGCCAATTTCCCCGTAGTCCCGAACTATGTTGACTCTGACTTTCTCTCTTGAGAATACGTAGGCATAGAGTACGACGCTCTATGGAGTCAATTCCCTTCCGTATAGATTTAGCAGCCGTAGATAGATTGTTTTTGCATCCTTTAAACAACCCAAGCAAGCGTGGATCCCGTCGAGTACGACGGACGTGAGGGGTGCTAATACCTTCCCCTTGCGTAATCGACTCCCGAATCCAGGTTTTGGTTGCGATGACCATACCTTTCCCGTTTTTTACGAGGTTTACTTCGAGCGTTTCCTTTCCCTCCGTTGGGATAAATAACGCACGGTGGCGACTCTTCTGTCAGCCGGCGCCGATTTTCGCAGTAGCGACACTGAGTACACGGATATCTTACTAGTTTATGTTAAAAACTATTGAAATAAAATTATTAAAATAACATAAAGAACTTTGAGAAAAAAAAACTAACGCTCATGGTCATGCATTATAGTATTTATGATTGAGTTCTTGACATAGCAGGGCAATATGACTTCTGAAACGCATTGCAGCATGAATTTAAAAACAATTAAGTAAATATACGAATAAAATACAATAAGCAGTTTACCTTCGTTGAGCCAAAGAACAATGGGTTTGGAAGCGGGTTGAGTTTCCGCCTCCTTAAAATAGTAGAACAGTAGACGTCTGTGGTTTACATCGACTGTGATGTACCCTACGAATTGGTTATACTTTACAGAAGGTTGGTCTGGTAACCGTTAATATTATCCTTTTGAATAAAAGGGGAAAAAAATAAGGGGAAACAACGCTAATGCAAGTAAGACAGAAAATAAAACGAGAACTTTGGGGGGAGATATCATTATGGAAAGGGGTGGACGGCATTTGGTAATAGTAGTGTCAGAAAGTGTTAATATTTTGATATGACAACGATTTTTTTATTTTTAAAGCCAAAATATGAGAAGTCCCAAAATTACAACAACAAGATCAGTATGACGCACAATGTCAGACAACGAAAGACAATGTGAAGCAAATTAAACCAAAATCAGATGGAACTCTAGCCATATAATAACATAACCACAACAACAATACTACACGAAGAACAACTAAAACACTTTTAAAAAAGCAAAACAATGCTACAACAGATATGCGACTGTAAACACTCCTAGTGTAATGGTTGAAGGTGTGTTAATTTAGAATTTGTGATTGGTATGATTCAGTGGCATCCCTTTATACCTGAGTTTTTCTTCTTCCAAACACAATAATTATGTAAACATTGCATTTGAATTACAACTATTATAACACAGATAGCCTTTAAATAATTTAAACCACTTTTTACCGTTTCTATAATTATGTTCGTGTAAACATTGCATTTCAATTGGAGTTAGAGTTGGTGCATTATTAATGTAAATTAAATTCCTACTCAATTTGAAAAACATGGTTTAGATAATTTAAATTTACTTTTTTATATTTTCAGAAAACACTATTGAAATATTTAATTCTTTTGTAAAGAACAACTAGTTGGAGTTAATAATTGGTTTTTTACTCAATTCTTCTATAAAATGTTAAATTAATTTAAATATTTTTAATCAAATCTATTTAACAACTATTCTAATTTTTAATACTAAAGGTTGCATAGTACTAAAGGTACTCACTTCAGATCCTAAAAGAAAGTGCATTTGAAAAAGAATGGTGCATCTGGTTAAAAAATACTACTATTCTTTAGACTAAATTTATTTTTCATCCGTAAGTGCGCACAAGAACACACAATATATATATATATATATATATATATATATATATATATATATATATATATATATATATATATATATATATATATATATATATATATATATATATATATAAATAAATGATCATACTAATATAATTTATCATTTCATATTTATATATTTATAAATGCATTTAAATATGTTATATACAGTATCAAATCAATTTAGTCATGCTCCTGAGTACACGGATATCTTACTAGTTTATGTTAAAAACTATTGAAATAAAATTATTAAAATAACATAAAGAACTTTGAGAAAAAAAACTAACGCTCATGGTCATGCATTATAGTATTTATGATTGAGTTCTTAACATAGCAGGGCAATATGACTTCTGAAACGCATTGCAGCATGAATTTAAAATCCATTAAGTAAATAAACTAATAAAATACAAGAAGCAGTTTACCTCCGTTGAGCCAAAGAACAATGGGTTTGGAAGCGGGTTGAGTTTCCGCCTCCATAAAATAGTAGAATAGTCGACGTCTGTGGTTTACATCGACTGTGATGTACCCTACAAATTGGTTAAACTTTACAGAAGGTTGGTGTGGTAACCGTTAATCTTATCCTTTTTAATAGAAGGGGAAAAACATAAAGGGAAACAACGCTAATGCAAGTAAGACAGAAAATAAAACGAGAACTTTTGGGGGAGATATCATTATGGAAAGGGGTGGACGCCATTTGGTAATAGTA
>CAWUDS030001157.1:0-14268 GCA_963859935.3 Lathyrus sativus
ACTGTCTTACTTGCATTAGCGTTGTTTCTCTTTATTTTTTTCCCCGTCTATTCAAAATGATAAGATTAACGGTTACCAGACCAACCTTCTATAAAGTTTAACCAATTCGTATGGTACATCATAGTCGAAGTAAACCACAGACGTCGACTGTTCTACTATTTTGTGGAGGCGGAAACTCAACCCGCTTCCAAACCCATTGTTCTTTGGCTCAACGGAGGTAAACTGCTTATTGTATTTTATTAGTATATTTAATTAACGGTTTTTAAATTCATGCTGCTATGCGTTTCAGAAATCATATTGCACTGCTATGTTAAGAACTCAATCATAAATACTATAATCCATGACCATGAGCGTTTGTTTTTTTTCTCAAAGTTCTTTATGTTATTTTAATAACTTTTTTTCAATAGTTATTTACATAAACTATTAAGATATCCATGTACTCAGGAGCATGACTAAATTGATTTGATATTGTATATAACATATTTAATTGCATTTATAAATATATAAATATGAAATGATAAATTATATTAGTATGATCATATATATATATATATATATATATATATATATATATATATATATATATATATATATATATATATATATATATATATATATATATATATTGTGTGTGTGCGTGCGTGCATTTACGGATGAAAAATAAATATAGTCTAGAGAATAGTAGTATTTTTTAACCACATGCACCATTCTTTTTCAAATGCACTTTCTTGTAGGATCTGAAGCGAGTACGATTAGTATTAAAAATTAGAATAGTTGTTAAATAGATTTGATTAAAAAAATTCAAATTAATTTAACGTTTTATAGAAGAAATGAGTAAAAAACCAATTATTAACTCCAACGAGTGGTTCTTTACAAAAGAATTAATTATTTCAATAGTGTTTTCTGAAAATAGGAAAAGTAAATTTAAATTATCTAAACCATGTTTTTCCATGAGTAGGAATTTAATTTACATTAATAATGCACCAACTCTAACTCCAATTGAAATGCAATGTTTGCACGAACATAATTATAGAAACGGTAAAAAGTGGTTTTAAATTATTTAAAGGTTGTCTGTGTTATAATAGTTGTAATTCAAATGCAAAGTTAACATAATTATTGTGTTTGAATGAAAAAAAACTTAGGTATAAAGGGATGCCACTGAATCATACCAATCACAAATTCTAAATTAACACACCTCAAACCAGTAGAATAAGAGTGTTTGCAGTCGCATATCTGTTGTAGCATTGTTTTGTTTTTTTAAAAGTGTTTTAGGTGTTCTTCGTGTAGTATTCTTGTTGTAGCTCTGTTGTTATATGGTTAGAGTTCCAGCTGATTTTGGTTTAATTTGCTTCACATTGTCTTTCGTTGTCTGACATTGTCCGTCATACTGTTCTTGTTGTTGTAATCTTGGGACTTCTCATATTTTGGCTTTAAAAATAAAAAATAGTTGTCATCTCAAAATATTAACACTTTCTCACAACACTTTCTAACACTACTATTAACAAACTGGCATCCACCTGTTTCCACAATGATATCTCCCCCAAAAGTTCTCGTTTTATTTTCTGTCTTACTTGCATTAGCGTTGTTTCTCTTTATTTTTTTCCCCTTCTATTCAAAATGATAAGATTAACGGTTACCAGACCAACCTTCTCTAGAGTTTAACCAGTTCGTAGGGTACATCATAGTCGATGTAAACCACAGACGTCGACTGTTCTACTATTTTGTGGAGGCGAAAACTCAACCCGCTTCCAAACCCATTGTTCTTTGGCTCAACGGAGGTAAACTGCTTGTTGTATTTTATTAGTATATTTAATTAACGGTTTTTAAATTCATGCTGCTATGCTTTTCAGAAATCATATTGCACTTCTATGTTAAGAACTCAATCATAAATACTATAATCCATGACCATGAGCGTTTGTTTTTTTCTCAATGTTCTTTATGTTATTTTAATAATTTTATTTCAATAGTTATTTACATAAACTAGTAAGATATCCATGTACTCAGGAGCATGACTAAATTGATTTGATATTGTATATAACGTATTTAATTGCATTTATAAATATATAAATATGAAATGATAAATTATATTAGTATGATCATATATATATATATATATATATATATATATATATATATATATATATATATATATATATATATATATATATATATATATATATATATATATATATATATATATATATATATATATATATATATATATATATATATATATATATATATATATATATATATATATATATATATATATATATATATATATATATTGTGTGTGTGCGTGCGCGCATTTACGGATGAAAAATAAATATAGTCTAGAGAATAGTAGTATTTTTTAACCACATGCACCATTCTTTTTCAAATGCACTTTCTTGTAGGATCTGAAGCGAGTACAATTAGTACTAAGAAACTTTTAGTATTAAAAATTAGAATATTTGTTAAATAGATTTGATTAAAAAAATTCAAATTAATTTAACGTTTTATAGAAGAAATGAGTAAAAAACCAATTATGAACTCCAACGAGTGGTTCTTTACAAAAGAATTAATTATTTCAATAGTGTTTTCTGAAAATAGAAAAAGTAAATTTAAATTATCTAAACCATGTTTTTCCATGAGTAGGAATTTAATTTACATTAATAATGCACCAACTCTAACTCCAATTGAAATGCAATGTTTGCACGAACATAATTATAGAAACGGTAAAAAGTGGTTTTAAATTATTTAAAGGTTGTCTGTGTTATAATAGTTGTAATTCAAATGCAAAGTTAACATAATTATTGTGTTTGAATGAAAAAAAACTTAGGTATAAAGGGATGCCACTGAATCATACCAATCACAAATTCTAAATTAACACACCTCAAACCAGTAGAATAAGAGTGTTTGCAGTCGCATATCTGTTGTAGCATTGTTTTGTTTTTTTAAAAGTGTTTTAGGTGTTCTTCGTGTAGTATTGTTGTCGTAGCTCTGTTATTATATGGTTAGAGTTCCAGCTGATTTTGGTTTAATTTTCGTCACATTGTCTTTCGTTGTCTAACATTGTCCGTCATACTGTTCTTGTTGTTGTAATCTTGGGACTTCTCATATTTTGGCTTTAAAAATAAAAAATAGTTGTCATCTCAAAATATTAACACTTTCTCACAACCCTTTCTGACACTACTATTAACAAACCGACATCCACCCATTTCCACAATGATATCTCCCCCAAAAGTTCTCGTTTTATTTTCTGTCTTACTTGCATTAGCGTTGTTTCTCTTTATTTTTTTCCCCTTCTATTCAAAATGATAAGATTAACGGTTACCAGACTAACCTTCTATAAAGTTTAACCAATTCGTAGGGTACATCATAGTCGATGTAAACCACAGACGTCGACTGTTCTACTATTTTGTGGAGGCGGAAACTCAACCCGCTTCCAAACCCATTGTTCTTTGGCTCAATGGAGGTAAACTGCTTATTGTATTTTATTAGTATATTTACTTAACGGTTTTTAAATTCATGCTGCTATGCGTTTCAGAAATCATATTGCACTGCTATGTTAAGAACTCTATCATAAATACTATAATCCATGACCATGAGCGTTTGTTTTTTTTCTTAAAGTTCTTTATTTTATTTTAATAATTTTATTTCAATAGTTATTTACATAAACTAGTAAGATATCCATGTACTCAGGAGCATGACTAAATTGATTTGATATTGTATATAACATATTTAATTGCATTTATAAATATATAAATATGAAATGATAAATTATATTAGTATGATCATATATATATATATATATATATATATATATATATATATATATATATATATATATATATATATATATATATATATATATATATATATATATATATATATATATATATATATATATATATATATATATATATATATATATATATATATATATATTGTGTGTGTGTGCGTGCGCGCATTTACGGATGAAAAATAAATATAGTCTAGAGAATAGTAGTATTTTTTAACCACATGCACCATTCTTTTTCAAATGCACTTTCTTGTAGGATCTGAAGCGAGTACCATTAGTACTAAGAAACTTTTAGTATTAAAATTTAGAATAGTTGTTAAATAGATTTGATTAAAAAAATTCAAATTAATTTAACGTTTTATAGAAGAAATGAGTAAAAAACCAATTATTAACTCCAACGAGTGGTTCTTTACAAAAGAATTAATTATTTCAATAGTGTTTTCTGAAAATAGAAAAAGTAAATTTAAATTATCTAAACCATGTTTTTCCATGAGTAGGAATTTAATTTACATTAATAATGCACCAACTCTAACTCCAATTGAAATGCAATGTTTGCACGAACATAATTATAGAAACGGTAAAAAGTGGTTTTAAATTATTTAAAGGTTGTCTGTGTTATAATAGTTGTAATTCAAATGCAAAGTTAACATAATTATTGTGTTTGAATGAAAAAAAACTTAGGTATAAAGGGATGCCACTGAATCATACCAATCACAAATTCTAAATTAACACACCTCAAACCAGTAGAATAAGAGTGTTTGCAGTCGCATATCTGTTGTAGCATTGTTTTGTTTTTTTAAAAGTGTTTTAGGTGTTCTTCGTGTAGTATTCTTGTTGTAGCTCTGTTGTTATATGGTTAGAGTTCCAGCTGATTTTGGTTTAATTTGCTTCACATTGTCTTTCGTTGTCTGACATTGTCCGTCATACTGTTCTTGTTGTTGTAATCTTGGGACTTCTCATATTTTGGCTTTAAAAATAAAAAATAGTTGTCATCTCAAAATATTAACACTTTCTCACAACACTTTCTAACACTACTATTAACAAACTGGCATCCACCTGTTTCCACAATGATATCTCCCCCAAAAGTTCTCGTTTTATTTTCTGTCTTACTTGCATTAGCGTTGTTTCTCTTTATTTTTTTCCCCTTCTATTCAAAATGATAAGATTAACGGTTACCAGACCAACCTTCTCTAGAGTTTAACCAGTTCGTAGGGTACATCATAGTCGATGTAAACCACAGACGTCGACTGTTCTACTATTTTGTGGAGGCGAAAACTCAACCCGCTTCCAAACCCATTGTTCTTTGGCTCAACGGAGGTAAACTGCTTGTTGTATTTTATTAGTATATTTAATTAACGGTTTTTAAATTCATGCTGCTATGCTTTTCAGAAATCATATTGCACTTCTATGTTAAGAACTCAATCATAAATACTATAATCCATGACCATGAGCGTTTGTTTTTTTCTCAATGTTCTTTATGTTATTTTAATAATTTTATTTCAATAGTTATTTACATAAACTAGTAAGATATCCATGTACTCAGGAGCATGACTAAATTGATTTGATATTGTATATAACGTATTTAATTGCATTTATAAATATATAAATATGAAATGATAAATTATATTAGTATGATCATATATATATATATATATATATATATATATATATATATATATATATATATATATATATATATATATATATATATATATATATATATATATATATATATATATATATATATATATATATATATATATATATATATATATATATATATATATATATATATATATATATATATATATATATGTGTGTGTGCGTGCGCGCATTTACGGATGAAAAATAAATATAGTCTAGAGAATAGTAGTATTTTTTAACCACATGCACCATTCTTTTTCAAATGCACTTTCTTGTAGGATCTGAAGCGAGTACAATTAGTACTAAGAAACTTTTAGTATTAAAAATTAGAATATTTGTTAAATAGATTTGATTAAAAAAATTCAAATTAATTTAACGTTTTATAGAAGAAATGAGTAAAAAACCAATTATGAACTCCAACGAGTGGTTCTTTACAAAAGAATTAATTATTTCAATAGTGTTTTCTGAAAATAGAAAAAGTAAATTTAAATTATCTAAACCATGTTTTTCCATGAGTAGGAATTTAATTTACATTAATAATGCACCAACTCTAACTCCAATTGAAATGCAATGTTTGCACGAACATAATTATAGAAACGGTAAAAAGTGGTTTTAAATTATTTAAAGGTTGTCTGTGTTATAATAGTTGTAATTCAAATGCAAAGTTAACATAATTATTGTGTTTGAATGAAAAAAAACTTAGGTATAAAGGGATGCCACTGAATCATACCAATCACAAATTCTAAATTAACACACCTCAAACCAGTAGAATAAGAGTGTTTGCAGTCGCATATCTGTTGTAGCATTGTTTTGTTTTTTTAAAAGTGTTTTAGGTGTTCTTCGTGTAGTATTGTTGTCGTAGCTCTGTTATTATATGGTTAGAGTTCCAGCTGATTTTGGTTTAATTTTCTTCACATTGTCTTTCGTTGTCTAACATTGTCCGTCATACTGTTCTTGTTGTTGTAATCTTGGGACTTCTCATATTTTGGCTTTAAAAATAAAAAATAGTTGTCATCTCAAAATATTAACACTTTCTCACAACCCTTTCTGACACTACTATTAACAAACCGACATCCACCCATTTCCACAATGATATCTCCCCCAAAAGTTCTCGTTTTATTTTCTGTCTTACTTGCATTAGCGTTGTTTCTCTTTATTTTTTTCCCCTTCTATTCAAAATGATAAGATTAACGGTTACCAGACTAACCTTCTATAAAGTTTAACCAATTCGTAGGGTACATCATAGTCGATGTAAACCACAGACGTCGACTGTTCTACTATTTTGTGGAGGCGGAAACTCAACCCGCTTCCAAACCCATTGTTCTTTGGCTCAATGGAGGTAAACTGCTTATTGTATTTTATTAGTATATTTACTTAACGGTTTTTAAATTCATGCTGCTATGCGTTTCAGAAATCATATTGCACTGCTATGTTAAGAACTCTATCATAAATACTATAATCCATGACCATGAGCGTTTGTTTTTTTTCTTAAAGTTCTTTATTTTATTTTAATAATTTTATTTCAATAGTTATTTACATAAACTAGTAAGATATCCATGTACTCAGGAGCATGACTAAATTGATTTGATATTGTATATAACATATTTAATTGCATTTATAAATATATAAATATGAAATGATAAATTATATTAGTATGATCATATATATATATATATATATATATATATATATATATATATATATATGTATATATATATATATATATATATATATATATATATATATATATATATATATATATATATATATATATATATATATATATATATATATATATATATATATATATATATATATATATATATATATATATATATATATATATATATATATATATATATATATATATATATATTGTGTGTGTGTGTGCGTGCGCGCATTTACGGATGAAAAATAAATATAGTCTAGAGAATAGTAGTATTTTTTAACCACATGCACCATTCTTTTTCAAATGCACTTTCTTGTAGGATCTGAAGCGAGTACCATTAGTACTAAGAAACTTTTAGTATTAAAATTTAGAATAGTTGTTAAATAGATTTGATTAAAAAAATTCAAATTAATTTAACGTTTTATAGAAGAAATGAGTAAAAAACCAATTATTAACTCCAACGAGTGGTTCTTTACAAAAGAATTAATTATTTCAATAGTGTTTTCTAAAAATACAAAAAGTAAATTTAAATTATCTAAACCATGTTTTGCCATATGAGTAGGAATTTAATTTACATTAATAATGCACCAACTCTAACTCCAATTGAAATGCAATGTTTGCACGAACATAATTATAGAAACGGTAAAAAGTGGTTTTAAATTATTTAAAGGTTGTCTGTGTTATAATAGTTGTAATTCAAATGCAAAGTTTACATAATTATTGTGTTTGAATTAAAAAAAACTTCGGTATAAAGGGATGCAATTGAATCATACCAATCACAAATTCTAAATTAACACACCTCAAACCAGTAGAATAGGAGTGTTTGCAGTCGCATATCTGTTGTAGCATTGTTTTGTTTTTTTAAAAGTGTTTTAGGTGTTCTTCGTGTAGTATTGTTGTTGTAGCTCTGTTATTATATGGTTAGAGTTCCAGCTGATTTTGGTTTAATTTGCTTCACATTGTCTTTCGTTGTCTGACATTGTCCGTCATACTATTCTTGTTGTTGTAATCTTGCGACTTCTCATATTTTGGCTTTAAAAATAAAAAATAGTTGTCATCTCAAAATATTAACACTTTCTCACAACACTTTCTAACACTACTATTAACAAACCGGCATCCACCCGTTTCCACAATGATATCTCCCCCAAAAGTTCTCGTTTTATTTTCTGTCTTACTTGCATTAGCGTTGTTTCTCTTTATTTTTTCCCTTTCTATTCAAAATGATAAGATTAACGGTTACCAGAAAACCCTTCTATAAAGTTTAACCAATTCGTAGGGTACATCATAGTCGATGTAAACCACAGACGTCGACTGTTCTACTATTTTGTGGAGGCGGAAACTCAACCTGCTTCCAAACCCATTGTTCTTCGGCTCAACGGAGGTAAACTGCTTATTGTATTTTATTAGTATATTTAATTAACGGTTTTTAAATTCATGCTGCTATGCGTTTCAGAAATCATATTGCACTGCTATGTTAAGAACTCAATCATAAATACTATAATCCATGACCATGAGCGTTTGTTTTTTTTCTCAAAGTTCTTTATGTTATTTTAATAACTTTTTTTCAATAGTTATTTACATAAACTAGTAAGATATCCATGTACTCAGGAGCATGACTAAATTGATTTGATATTGTATATAACATATTTAATTGCATTTATAAATATATAAATATGAAATGATAAATTATATTAGTATGATCATATATATATATATATATATATTATATATATATATATATATATATATATATATATATATATATATATATATATATATATATATATATATATATATATATATATATATATATATATTGTGTGTGTGCGTGCGCGCATTTACGGATGAAAAATAAATATAGTCTAGAGTATAGTAGTATTTTTTAACCACATGCACCATACTTTTTCAAATGCACTTTCTTGTAGAATCTGAAGCGAGTACCATTAGTACTAAGAAACTTTTAGTATTAAAATTTAGAATAGTTGTTAAATAGATTTGATTAAAAAAATTCAAATTAATTTAACGTGTTATAGAAGAAATGAGTAAAAAACCAATTATTAACTCCAACGAGTGGTTCTTTACAAAAGAATTAATTATTTCAATAGTGTTTTCTGAAAATAGAAAAAGTAAATTTAAATTATCAAAACCATGTTTGCCATATGAGTAGGAATTTAATTTACATTAACAATGCACCAACTCTAACTCTAATTGAAATGCAATGTTTGCACGAACATAATTATAGAAACGGTAAAAAGTGGTTTTAAATTATTTAAAGGTTGTCTATGTTATAATAGTTGTAATTCAAATGCAAAGTTTACATAATTATTGTGTTTGAATGAAAAAAAACTTAGGTATAAAGGGATGCCACTGAATCATACCAATCACAAATTCTAAATTAACACACATCAAACAGTAGAATAGGAGTGTTTACAGTCGCATATCTGTTGTAGCATTGTTTTGTTTTTTTAAAAGTGTTTTAGGTGTTCTTCGTGTAGTATTGTTGTTGTAGCTCTGTTATTATATGGTTAGAGTTTCAGCTGATTTTGGTTTAATTTGCTTCACATTGTCTTTCGTTGTCTGACATTGTCCGTCATACTGTTCTTGTTGTTGTAATCTTGGGACTTCTCATATTTTGGCTTTAAAAATAAAAAAAAGTTGTCATCTCAAAATATTAACACTTTCTCACAACACTTTCTGACACTACTATTAACAAACCGACATCCACCCGTTTCCACAATGATATCTCCCCCAAAAGTTCTCGTTTTATTTTCGGTCTTACTTGCATTAGCGTTGTTTCTCTTTATTTTTTCCCCTTCTATTCAAAATGATAAGATTAACGGTTACCAGAAAACCCTTCTATAAAGTTTAACCAATTCGCAGGGTACATCATAGTCGATGTAAACCACAGACGTCGACTGTTCTACTATTTTGTGGAGGCGGAAACTCAACCCGCTTCCAAACCCATTGTTCTTTGGCTCAACGGAGGTAAACTGCTTATTGTATTGTATTAGTATGTTTACTTAACGGTTTTTAAATTCATGCTGCTATGCGTTTCAGAAATCATATTGCACTGCTATGTTAAGAACTCAATCATAAATACTATAATCCATGACCATGAGCGTTTGTTTTTTTTCTCAAAGTTCTTAATGTTATTTTAATAATTTTATTTCAATAGTTATTTACATAAACTAGTAAGATATCCATGTACTCAGGAGCATGACTAAATCGATTTGATATTGTATATAAAATATTTAATTGCATTTTTAAATATATAAATATGAAATGATAAATTATATTAGTATGATCATATATATATATATATATATATATATATATATATATATATATATATATATATATATATATATATATATATATATATATATATATATATATATATATATATATATATATATATATATATATATATATATATATATATATATATATATATATATATATATATATATATATATATATATATATATATATATATATATATATATATATATATATATATATATATATATATATATATATATTGTGTGTGTGCGTGCGCGCATTTACGGATGAAAAATAAATATAGTCTAGAGAATAGTAGTATTTTTTAACCACATGCACCATTCTTTTTCAAATGCACTTTCTTGTAGGATCTGAAGCGAGTACGATTAGTATTAAAAATTAGAATAGTTGTTAAATAGATTTGATTAAAAAAATTCAAATTAATTTAACGTTTTATAGAAGAAATGAGTAAAAAACCAATTATTAACTCCAACGAGTGGTTCTTTACAAAAGAATTAATTATTTCAATAGTGTTTTCTGAAAATAGGAAAAGTAAATTTAAATTATCTAAACCATGTTTTTCCATGAGTAGGAATTTAATTTACATTAATAATGCACCAACTCTAACTCCAATTGAAATGCAATGTTTGCACGAACATAATTATAGAAACGGTAAAAAGTGGTTTTAAATTATTTAAAGGTTGTCTGTGTTATAATAGTTGTAATTCAAATGCAAAGTTAACATAATTATTGTGTTTGAATGAAAAAAAACTTAGGTATAAAGGGATGCCACTGAATCATACCAATCACAAATTCTAAATTAACACACCTCAAACCAGTAGAATAAGAGTGTTTGCAGTCGCATATCTGTTGTAGCATTGGTTTGTTTTTTTAAAAGTGTTTTAGGTGTTCTTCGTGTAGTATTCTTGTTGTAGCTCTGTTATTATATGGTTAGAGTTCCAGCTGATTTTGGTTTAATTTGCTTCACATTGTCTTTCGTTGTCTGACATTGTCCGTCATACTATTCTTGTTGTTGTAATCTTGCGACTTCTCATATTTTGGCTTTAAAAATAAAAAATAGTTGTCATCTCAAAATATTAACACTTTCTCACAACACTTTCTAACACTACTATTAACAAACCGGCATCCACCCGTTTCCACAATGATATCTCCCCCAAAAGTTCTCGTTTTATTTTCTGTCTTACTTGCATTAGCGTTGTTTCTCTTTATTTTTTCCCTTTCTATTCAAAATGATAAGATTAACGGTTACCAGAAAACCCTTCTATAAAGTTTAACCAATTCGTAGGGTACATCATAGTCGATGTAAACCACAGACGTCGACTGTTCTACTATTTTGTGGAGGCGGAAACTCAACCTGCTTCCAAACCCATTGTTCTTCGGCTCAACGGAGGTAAACTGCTTATTGTATTTTATTAGTATATTTAATTAACGGTTTTTAAATTCATGCTGCTATGCGTTTCAGAAATCATATTGCACTGCTATGTTAAGAACTCAATCATAAATACTATAATCCATGACCATGAGCGTTTGTTTTTTTTCTCAAAGTTCTTTATGTTATTTTAATAACTTTTTTTCAATAGTTATTTACATAAACTAGTAAGATATCCATGTACTCAGGAGCATGACTAAATTGATTTGATATTGTATATAACATATTTAATTGCATTTATAAATATATAAATATGAAATGATAAATTATATTAGTATGATCATATATATATATATATATATATATATATATATATATATATATATATATATATATATATATATATATATATATATATATATATATATATATATATATATATATATATATATATATATATATATATATATATATATATATATTGTGTGTGTGCGTGCGCGCATTTACGGATGAAAAATAAATATAGTCTAGAGTATAGTAGTATTTTTTAATCACATGCACCATACTTTTTCAAATGCACTTTCTTGTAGAATCTGAAGCGAGTACCATTAGTACTAAGAAACTTTTAGTATTAAAATTTAGAATAGTTGTTAAATAGATTTGATTAAAAAAATTCAAATTAATTTAACGTGTTATAGAAGAAATGAGTAAAAAACCAATTATTAACTCCAACGAGTGGTTCTTTACAAAAGAATTAATTATTTCAATAGTGTTTTCTGAAAATAGAAAAAGTAAATTTAAATTATCAAAACCATGTTTGCCATATGAGTAGGAATTTAATTTACATTAACAATGCACCAACTCTAACTCTAATTGAAATGCAATGTTTGCACGAACATAATTATAGAAACGGTAAAAAGTGGTTTTAAATTATTTAAAGGTTGTCTATGTTATAATAGTTGTAATTCAAATGCAAAGTTTACATAATTATTGTGTTTGAATGAAAAAAAACTTAGGTATAAAGGGATGCCACTGAATCATACCAATCACAAATTCTAAATTAACACACATCAAACAGTAGAATAGGAGTGTTTACAGTCGCATATCTGTTGTAGCATTGTTTTGTTTTTTTAAAAGTGTTTTAGGTGTTCTTCGTGTAGTATTGTTGTTGTAGCTCTGTTATTATATGGTTAGAGTTTCAGCTGATTTTGGTTTAATTTGCTTCACATTGTCTTTCGTTGTCTGACATTGTCCGTCATACTGTTCTTGTTGTTGTAATCTTGGGACTTCTCATATTTTGGCTTTAAAAATAAAAAAAAGTTGTCATCTCAAAATATTAACACTTTCTGACACTACTATTAACAAACCGACATCCACCCGTTTCCACAATGATATCTCCCCCAAAAGTTCTCGTTTTATTTTCGGTCTTACTTGCATTAGCGTTGTTTCTCTTTATTTTTTCCCCTTCTATTCAAAATGATAAGATTAACGGTTACCAGACTAACCTTCTATAAAGTTTAACCAATTCGTAGGGTACATCATAGTCGATGTAAACCACAGACGTCGACTGTTCTACTATTTTGTGGAGGCGGAAACTCAACCCGCTTCCAAACCCATTGTTCTTTGGCTCAATGGAGGTAAACTGCTTATTGTATTTTATTAGTATATTTACTTAACGGTTTTTAAATTCATGCTGCTATGCGTTTCAGAAATCATATTGCACTGCTATGTTAAGAACTCTATCATAAATACTATAATCCATGACCATGAGCGTTTGTTTTTTTTCTTAAAGTTCTTTATTTTATTTTAATAATTTTATTTCAATAGTTATTTACATAAACTAGTAAGATATCCATGTACTCAGGAGCATGACTAAATTGATTTGATATTGTATATAACATATTTAATTGCATTTATAAATATATAAATATGAAATGATAAATTATATTAGTATGATCATATATATATATATATATATATATATATATATATATATATATATATGTATATATATATATATATATATATATATATATATATATATATATATATATATATATATATATATATATATATATATATATATATATATATATATATATATATATATATATATATATATATATATATATATATATATATATATATATATATATATATATATATATATATATATATATATATATATATATATATATTGTGTGTGTGTGTGCGTGCGCGCATTTACGGATGAAAAATAAATATAGTCTAGAGAATAGTAGTATTTTTTAACCACATGCACCATTCTTTTTCAAATGCACTTTCTTGTAGGATCTGAAGCGAGTACCATTAGTACTAAGAAACTTTTAGTATTAAAATTTAGAATAGTTGTTAAATAGATTTGATTAAAAAAATTCAAATTAATTTAACGTTTTATAGAAGAAATGAGTAAAAAACCAATTATTAACTCCAACGAGTGGTTCTTTACAAAAGAATTAATTATTTCAATAGTGTTTTCTA
>CAWUDS030001158.1:0-48477 GCA_963859935.3 Lathyrus sativus
AATTTGAATTTTCACAAAGTTTTTATAACTCTAATTAGTTTTAGAAATTACATCCTTTCTATTTGTTATTTATTAAGTATTTAACTTTGTTGGTTTTAATATTTTAAATAGTCTATTTATTATTACTATTTCTTTTTAGACATTTCAATGAGTATTTTCTAAACAAATTTTAAGACAATTTTATAAATAAAAGTCTAAAGCTTTTTAAATCTTCTTTTTAAATTTCAGTTATTAAATCATTTTCAAAACTAATTAGTTTTTCTAATCTTTATTCAACTTATTTTTTTTACTACTAAATTATTTTTAAATCAAAATCACGAAAAACTAAATCCTTGAAGTCTAGCACTTCTTGGATTTTTGGAACGATCATTATTGAGGTGTACACCTTAAATAATGTATTATTCGACTTTTCGTTTTTTGCAAATATACTCTTTTTGGACAAAGAAATATCATAGGAATCTAGCATTCTGTGTGAAATATTTTTTTGTTCATTCAAACATTTTTCAAATGAAAAAGGTGTCATCGAGATCTAGCATCTCGATAATACCCCGATTAATTGGTTGAGGCATACGCCTCATTTATCAAATAATTGTAATTTCTCTAAAGTTTTCAAAATTAAACCTCGCCTCTCACACACAAATTATTTTCATATCTCATTTCACTTTAAATTATTTACAAAACATTTTCCGATTCAAACTCCGAAAGAAGGAGGTTCTTGGAATCTATCATTCCTTGGATCTTCGAGTGAATAATTCTTGAGGCACGCTCTTGAGTTATTATTCACTCAATCTTTCAACTTTTTTCAAACATTTTCAAACATTCTCCTAAGTCGAGTGCTCGTCCGCATTCGCAACCGTCGACATTTCGCACACACTTCACAATTCCTCGCGGTTTCGATATTGGGGGCACCCTTAGGGACTAATATTGTTTCTCACGATCTAACCCTTGACACGTCGTCAAGTCGGTTCTATTTTCATCAAATCCTCGACTCGTCGTCGAACCATTTTCAAACCAACCTTCTTTTGCCTCGCATTCCGTTTTCGACTCAATCTTTTCACAAACATTTTTTCTCAAAACTTACGAAAGAGGGATATTCTTAGAATCTAGCATTCTTTGAATATTCGAATGAGTAACTCTCGAGACACGCCCTTGAGTTGTTATTAGTTCATTCTTTCGATTTCAAAACATCTAATCCTTTATCTTTCGCCTATTCAACTCAATTTCTGAAAGAACTGAATTCTTGGAATCTCGCATTCCTTGAACTCTTGATTGACAAGTTCTCGAGGCACGCCCTTGGGTCGCTTGTCAGTCACTCTTTCGTCTCTCAACTCAAACTTCAAACCCATTTCGAACCTTGTCTTTTCGTGGTTGTTATCATGAACTACGGACACTCTGATTCTTTATTCATTCTTGAATATAAGATACGTAGGCACAAGATTGCGATGATCTTGGCAAGCACACTTCTATCTTCCTCCATTATACCTTCCACACTTTCCCAACCTTACCCGTAGTCGAACTACGACGCTCTGATTTCTCATTCTCGTCCGAATGAGCATACGTAGGCACAAGGGCCCCAATCCTTGGCGAGCACCCTATCCTCTAACCACCCATCTCCCCTTTGCGTCTTTTAACCTTTTATCCTACCAATTCTACCTTTATCACCGAGAAGAAAATAAGTAAACCTAGACAACACTCTCCATAATACCCTAAGAGGTTCCCGTTGAGTACAACGGACGCGAGGGGTGCTAATACCTTCCCCTTGCGTAACCGACTCCCGAACTCGGAACATGGTTGCGACAACCCTATTCCTATTCCTTTCGCTTTAAGAGGTTTTCTCGGTATTTTCCTCTCCCGTTTATTTGGGAAAAATAAAGTTCGGTGGCGACTCTGTCGAACCGCATTTCCGCGCCTTTCGTGCGAGGGTAGCTTCTCCGAAATGTCTCCGTGATTTTTTGAGGTGCGACACCGGGCAGGCCCAACCCAACACTATGTTAAAGAGACCCAATAAGGCTCATTCCTCCTACGTCTGGCACGAGTTATATATGTCGGACAAACAACTCCCTTGACAGGGAGACTCGCATGTTTCCGCCACATTCTCCACGTGCTCTCCCATGCGGGGACACGTCAAAAGAGTTGGTTAGCCCACCTTCCGAAGATCACGGGGCTGTTGATCTAGGGTGAATACCACATGCTGGTCTTCACTACGCCACACAATCCCTAACAATTACTTGAGTTAGGATTGACAGTCTAGCCCAATGAAATGTAAAAGTTGGCCTTGCGCTAGGATTTCTCTATAAATACCCTATTTCACTAGAAGGTCAGGTATCTTATTCTCTACACCTACTTCTCTATATTTTCTCTCCCACTTTGATCCTTTACTCACTTAAGCATCAGAGTGTCTTGCAGGTACACCCCCATCTTTCTCCCTAACTCCGATGAAAGCTGCAAATCAACGACGCGTGGCAGGTCATTGATCCTTTTTGATCAGGTGAGATCATGTGTGTGTGTGTGTATATATATATATATATATATATATATATATATATATATATATATATATATATATATATATATATATATATATATATATATATATATATATATATATATATATATATATATATATATATATATATATATATATATATATATATATATATATATATATATATATATATATATATATATATATATATATATATATAAAGGGAATACTTTGTTTTGGCGTGGCTTATTTTTCTACCATTTTACCCCGACTTTATTATGTAATTTACTAAATAACTTATTATTATTAATTTTGACATATTGTATTTTTTTTAAATATATTTAAACAAAAAATATCGTTTATATTTTCATTCATGCGCATTAAAAAAGCAGACAGACTGGCACGCGAGTGCCCGTCTGGACGCTAGTATATATATAAAGAAAATAAAAATTATGTCAAAATATTAATAAAATGTTTTTGCACCTCCTAGACTGAGGTCCTCGTTGCACCACTGATTATACATGGCATGCATGAAGTATTTGACCCCGAAAACAAGGTTGGACACTGTTTAATGCGTTTCTACATTTTTGGACACAAATAACTTCGCTTAGCTAAGTATGCAGAATAATGAAAATTAAAATCAGCATGTCTCGCGATTTGTAACTCGAATCGAGGCACAATCAGAAGCGTTGGATATCTAATTTGATGCTCTATCATATGATAAACACAAATCGTGTTTGTGATACAGTATGATAGAATGATATAAGTTTTGAAGGAAAGAGGTTTCATATCGATATAGGAAGGTTTTGTTATACAAGTTGGAAGGACTTGGCACTTCGAGAACTTTCAAGCCCTGATGCAAAATTTATGTCTATGAACCCTTGAGTGTTGTCACGTTCTGTAACGCGAACATTATGACTCTAGTACCTATGTTAGTAATATAAAGCAGTTTAGTCGGTGGTTCAAGAGTGATATCGTTATTATGCGTAACCATGAGAGACAAGAGTTTATATGAGGAATATCATACATAACTACGTTTCCATTTGGGCCATAGTGCCGGTTGTGTGTGTTGTAGTTTAGGGTTTAGGGTTTTGGGTTTCGGGGTTGGGGTTTGGGGTCTAGGGTTTGGGGTTTAGGGTTTTAGGGTTTAGGGTTTAGGGTCTAGGGTTTTAGGGTTTTAGGGTTTAGGGTTAAGGGTTTAGGGTTAAGTTTGGGGTTTAGGGTTTAGGGTTTGGGGTTTAGGGTTTAGGGTTTAGGGTTTAGGTTTGGGGTTCAGGGTTCCAGGTTCAGGGTTCAGGGTTCAGGGTTCGGGGTTTAGGGTTTAGGGTTTAGGGGTTAGGGTTTAAGGGTTATGGTTTAGGGGTTTAAGGTTTGGGGTTTAGGGTTTAGGGTTTAGGGGTTTAGGGGTTTAGGGTTTGGGGTTTATGGTTTATGGTTTAGGGTTTGGGGTTTGGGGCATATGACCGCCTTCCCTATCTGCCCTCGATGTGGGCTTGCCCTTAAGTCATCACTCCTTCACCTCAGAGTAACGACTTAGGGGGCTTCTGTTCTATACTAGGTCAGAACCTGCCCCTCAGCCGGGCAGGCCCAACCCAACACTATGTTAAAGAGAGCCAATAAGGCTCATTCCTCCTACGTCGGGCACGAGTTATATATGTCGGACAAACAACTCCCTTGACGGGGAGACTCGCATGTTTGCCCCACATTCTCCACGTGCTCTCCCACGCGGGGACACGTCTTCAGGAAACTACCTACTTTCGAAAGAGTTGGTTAGCCCACCTTCCGAAGATCACGGGGCTGTTGATCTAGGGTGAATACCATATGCTGGTCTTCACTACGCCACATAAGCACTAACAATTACTTGAGTTAGGATTGACAGTCTATCCCAATGCAATGTAACAGTTGGCCCTGCGCTAGGATCTCTCTATAAATACCCTATTTCACTAGAGGGTCAGGTATCTTATTTTCTACACCTACTTCTCTATAATTTCTCTCCCACTTTGATCCTTTACTCACTTAAGCATCAGAGTGTCTTGCAGGTACACCCCCATCTTTCTCCCTAACTCCGATGAAAGCTGCAATTCAACGATGCGTGGCAGGTCATTGATCCTTTTTGATCAGGTGAGATCATGTGTGTGTGTGTGTGTGTATATATATATATATATATATATATATATATATATATATATATATATATATATATATATATATATATATATATATATATATATATATATATATATATATATATATATATATATATATATATATATATATATATAACTATATATAAAGAGGATACAACTTTTTGGTATGACCTATTTTTGTTCCTATTTTACCCTTTAAAATTATTTAGAAGTTGTAGAAGTTATACAAATAAAAGTTAACTACTCCCCCCATTTTATATTTGAATATTATACACAAGTGAAATTAATTAGTTATTTGAAGAATTTTTTTTTTGAATTTCTCATTAAAAACTATATTTAAATACACATACTACAAATTCAAATATCCATAATTTTAATTAAAATAATCATAATTTATAACTATCTATAAAAGAAATAGGGAATTTTGCTCTTATATTTTTTTATTCCCATTTTAACCTTTAAAATAAATATAGTTTATATAATTTTAAAAATAAAATAAAAATAAATATATTCAACTTTTTCAAAAAGGAAACCGTCTAAAGTATATAACTATGAGTGTTGGTTTTTTTAAACTATTTTGTTAACTCCAAATTTTTTAAAATTATCATTTATCCTCTAATATTTTATATTTATTTTAATTTTAAAAATATAAGTTATAAGTAAAAAGTGGATTTAAAATGTTGAGCAGTTATCATGATGTATTAAAAATATGACTATAAGGGTCAATTTTTCATGTCAAATTATTATTATTATTATAACTTCTATAATATATTTGTACAATTTAGATATCTATGCAGTAATATAGTTATTTTGTTTTATATTTTAATTATTGTCTAGTGAATCCCTATTATAATTAGTTCATATATTGAAATACAAGTATTATAGAAATAAAATAGTCCGCTTGGATAATAAATATAATTAATGTTCCCTCACATATAATTATTATCTGTGTTCCTATAATCCTAATTAGCAACTTATATAAAATAATTTTGGACACAAAATTATCCGTATAGCAAGACATATAAGAATTCACTTATTAATAGTAATTTTAAAATAGTAATTCACGGATAGGTTATATAAGTACAATATCATAACTATGTCATAATAGATTATTATACTTTAAGGAAGATTAGTAATTTATATGATACTCTATTATATGTATTATATCTTATATAAGTATATTAGGTATTTAATATAATAATCTTTAATATGATTAAACTTCTATAATTATTTGTAAATGTGATTGTTTCAAATTTATTATATAATTTTGATGATCTGTTCGGACCTATTAACGTTAAATAATTTTGGTGTAGTTTTTTTACTTCCAATTTTATTTTTAATAAATTGATTCTTTTACACTATTTTTTTACTGATAGATTAGTAAGTTATTATTCTTCATCTTTAGTAACAAATAATTTATTAATTAAATAAGAAATGATAATAAAAAAGTAGTAGTAACTTCTAAAAATAATTAACTGTTTTATAACTCATTAATCCCACTACTGAATGAAATAGAAGCATATAACAACTTTCGTACTTAATTAAATTAATTAAATAATAAATAATAATAAAAAATAGTAGTAACTTCTAAAAATGATTAACTGCTTTATAACTCACTAATCCCATTATTGAATGATGAAATAGAAGCATATAACAACTTCCGTATTCAACTAATATTATTATATTTAATTATATATTTAATTGATTTAATTTTGAAGATTTATAATGTATTTTATTTATGACTAAATTTATCCAAAATATTTTCTTAATAAAACTGAATGATAATGATTATAAAGTCTGTGTACTCTAAGTTTTGATAAATTATATACTTAAAAATGTGAATTATAATTGCCTAAAAAAATTCATTAGAGTTCTTAAAACGCAATTTTTAAAAATATGATTAACCAATATTTTATTTTATTTTATTTTAAAAACAATTTTTTAAAATAAATTATAAAATAAATTTAAAATATTGAAAAATCTCAGTCAAATCTAAACCGTCTATTACTTTAAATCCAACGATAAAGGATAAGCAGTTTTCTCATTTCCCGCTCAGAATGATATATAAAGGGGATACACCTTTTTGGTGTGGTCTATTTTTGTTCCACAATTACCCTTCATTAATGCTTACTTTCATATTTTTATTCCATATTTACCCTTTACCTTAATGCTTAATTTTTTCACTTGATTTTATTTAATAATAATACTAAATAATAACTATAACAAATAACTTCCCACTATCTCCATATTCCTTCCTATCATTAATGTTCATACTATCTCCTATATGCAAAGTGAGTCTCTCTCTAAGCCATTTACAAACTATTTCTCTCAATTTGTCAAGCTATTTGCAAATTAATCATATCCCTCTCTCCCTTTCTTTGTCAAACCGTGCATACCTCTATTAGTGTAGATCAAGGATCTCAACAAACTCATTATGATATTATTTTTGTCAGGTATTTTTTTAAAAAAATATAATTGAATAAATTTATTAAACATTCATCACATCTTTGTTATAGGCACTTAATTATATATATTTGTTACAGGCACTTGTGGTGGTTGTTCGGAACAAGAAACGTGTCAGTTTCAGATATGAATTGTCCTTAAAACTGAAAGGTGAGTATGTACTTTATTTTGTTGTCTTGCTTTTCTGTTTAACTGTTTTACAATTCATGTTTTGCAAATGGATATAGGCGAATGGATTATACAAGAGAATAAGAAGTTGGTTGGGGGCACATAGATGTTCCAGAGATCTCATTTGGAGAAGTGGATGACTTGCAGGTACCTCTTATTACTGCATAATATAGTTCCATATAACCTTCATGTAATGTCCTCTTAAAGTCTGTAACATTCAGGGAGGTTACAAATAGAGTTTTAAGATGTGGTTATACTAATTGTGTATGATAGATCACTATCTAATTGTTAATTGTTAATTCTTAATTATCCAAAAAAAATATAAACAACTTCATGTTTATACGGTTTCACTGCTAATTGTTAGTTCATAGTTACCATTATCATTTAACATAAATCATAATTATAGTCCAATAAGCTTTTAAGTCTATTAACAAAAAAAAGGCATATATGTTTTAAATCAAAATCCAGTGTAAATCTAATTAACTCCAAGTTTCTGTAAAAAAAAATTAGTCATAACACATCCAATAAAGTGAATGAAGCGAGTGGAATGAACATATGTTACAAAACATAAAACAAAAACTAATTGAATGAGGGAGAGAAGTTGTAAGTACCGTTACTGAGTTTTGAATTTTATTATTTTGTTTTGTTTGTAATTGAAATGCCACGTGTTGGGTTTTCATTAGCTTTTATTTTGTTTTGAAAAAGTAAAAAAAAAATTATTTAATTGAATTTTTTTTATATAAATCTATAATCTGTAACTATATATAAAGGGGATACAAGTTTTTGGCGTGACCTATTTTTTTTCCAAAATTGTCCTTTATCTTTTTTATAAATAACATAAGTAGTTGGTAACTTTTGTTGGTTACCAATAGAATAGTTAACTTCTATTTCTAAAAGAAAACTTACATCTATAACTTCCATTAACCGTCAATTGTGTGAAAAGTTAAGAAACATCTTCCATTTCTTTTTTTAAATTCCATCTCTTTCTCAATCAACATACTATATTTTTAAAACTTTTTTCCATTCTATAATTTTTTCATTTATTTAATTTTGATCAATGATCTTTTTATTCTTGAAGAGAGATGAAGCATATTCCAATCAAGACCACACCCACCCCGGACGAAGAAAACATTCTCATTACGGCTGAAATTCACAAACATATAAAAAATGTGATACTCAGTGGCAGAAGTCATACGTGCTACCATTAATTTTAACATACCATAACATGACTATGGTAAATTAAGTTCTTTGATTTTGACAGCCTAATGTATTATTTCATTATATATCTTGAAAACTCAAGATAGTCCCTTATGTAGTATGTTCATGTCTCATTATGCAATATTTTATTTAGAATTATGTTTGTGCGTGAGAGAATGGTATTTAAGTATATATATATATATATATATATATATATATATATATATATATATATATATATATATATATATATATATATATATATATATATATATATATATATATATATATATATATATATATATATTAAAATTGAGCAAATGTATATAAATGGATATTTGAAACTTTTGATCGAGAAATAATTAGATACTTCTTGCAAAAGTAAAATCAAAGTGCTAACTTAAAAAGAGAGAGAGAAAAGAAAAAAAAAATATACATTCTATTGATTAATATTAGTTGACAAGAGAATAAAAGAAGAGATAAGAATAAGAGATAAATGCGTTACATATCAATTATTCATATTAATATTTTTTTTATCTGTTTTATTGAATTTTTTATTTGATAGTTTAAAATCAATGTTGAACTCAATCAATGGCGGTTCATAACTTTTCAACTAGCAATTTCTATTTCTATTTATAATCACACATATGAAAATGCATGTGAAAATTTTTCTCTCTTTTTTATAATTTAACTTTTTTAGGTTTTGTCCTTACATTTTTTTTTAAATTTTCTCTCTTTTATTTTTCACATCTGTGCACAAATTAATTGCTATTTTCTTAAATTTTTTTAAAGCAAAATTGATTTGCTAAACACCGTTGTTTTTGTAATATTGTCACTCTGTGTAATTTTCTCATTGCTTTATCCTTATTATAATGCTAATTTGATTACTATTTTTTTCGTGTATTCAACTTTATTGCACTATTGAATACTTTATTTATTTTTCTAAAAATAATGTTTTTTTATTAATTAGTTGCGAAATTTATTTCAGTTTCTTTTGCATAGAAATAAAACATATTTGTGATTCAAATTTAATGTTGTTCCTTTTTATTAATCACCGTTCCAGAAAGAAAAAGTTAGTATTCACATTTTCTAATTAATTGGGAGATATCATTTTTATTTTATTTTATTTATATTAAATTGTAGTTTAAATAAAGTATTTTTATTCACGTCTTTAGAACTAATATATTTATTTTTATTTTTAAACACTGCATGATCTTAACCGTGTGTATATTATTAATTTGTAGGGTTTGAACTTTATCGTTAATGTAAATATTTATTTTATGTAATTATTATGTTATTAATTTTGTATGGTAAAAATATTTTATCTATAATGTATACTTTATAACTATGGATAAGGAAATAGAGAGTTTGGGATGAACTATTTTACTTTCAATAATACTATTAAAAATAATGAAATTGTCAATCATATGTAACAGTCATTCAATTACAGAGTAGTTATTTGAATTATTTAAAAAGTTAATAATTATAATTAGTTAAGTTGTAATGAATTATCCTATGCAAATTCGTAAGTCTTTAATGAAGAATTTTTTTTAAAATATACAGTCATTCATAGTGACAGTGAGATTTTCTTTTACATATTCTATAGTCTCTTTTATTCCATTTATATTTTGCTTATGTTTTTTAATAATAAGAATACTTTTAAGTTGAAATAGCGTAAGTGTTAATATTTTCCAAACCGTGTTATTCATAACCAAATCTGCTTTTGGTAAAAATCATAAAGGTTCAATAAAATAAATTTGAGAGTATTTCTCACTTTCCATTTTTTAAACATCATCTAACTTGAATTGAAATATGTCCAATTTTGTCTCACAATATTTTTTCTTGCAATTATAAATATTACACTCTTTTTCCAAATCTATGTTAACTTTTTTATTCTTGACAATAAAGGTTAACACTTAGTTGTAAATATAATGCTATAAATATGAATATTCTTTTTATTTGCTACTGAATGAAACTCTTTTATTTGTTTAGTTTTTCTTTTCAGGGTTCAGGGTTCAGGGTTCAGGGGTCAGGGTTCAGGGTTCAGGGTTCAGGGATCTATGGGTCGACGACAATCTCTGGCCCATAGATCCTAACCGTCATTTGAAATTTGGAGAAGGGCGGTCGGAGTCCCTCCTCGCGAAAGTAAAATTCATACATGGGAAACCGCATCTTCTCGTAGCTTGAACAGATCTGATGGTGGGCCCACGGTCTATACACTTTCCAACTCACAGAGGATCCCTCACGATAATCCTCGACTGTGGCGAACGTATCCAAATCATCCTTGACAAAGCGGGAAGGCATACTCAATGGCTCCTCCCCGACCCAGTCTTCAACTGCTCGATTCTACCCCCTTGACGGGCGAAGCTGCCGAAGACTCCGGTTCCTTGTCGACTTCTATAACTCCTGGTATCCATGTGGCCATGTTCACCTGAAAAGCAGAGGAAAATGGTGAATTCGACGTTTCAAGATCAAATTCACCCTTCCATCATAGCTCAAGTGAAAGGGCGAAAGGGACGATATCTACGACCTAGGCTCCTCCTACCTCCGCATCTACTTCTGCGCGTGGTTTACTTTTGCATCCCTGGGACATTCGTCCAACGCTAGCATATGTCCCCGGGACATTCATCTATACCTAGTATGTGTCCTCGTGACATTCATCTATACCTATCCTATGTCCCCGGGATGTTCATCCAAACCATACCATCTGTCTCTGGGGTACTCATCCAACACCATCATTTGTCCCCGGGACACTCATCCAAAACCTTTCGTTTGACCTCGGGGGCTTCATCCTAGGTCAAGGGAATCCCGTCGTAATCGCCGAAAAACCCTCATTCTTCTCAAGACACTCATCGTGTCCAACGCATGAGCTGTCAAAAATAAAAGAAATAAAATAAAAGGAAGAACGAACTTACTTAATACATTAGTTTGAGTAGAGGTACAACGGACTTCGCGGAGGACGGTATGGTGGAAGCGTTTGCACGACGACGTAGGTATGAAGGAGTAAGAAAGAGGTGCGTTCGTTAGAATTGAGAGAAAAGATTAACGAGGGGGCAGACCTCAACCTATTTATGAACCCTTGAGTGCTGTCACGTTCTGTAACGCGAACATTATGACTCTAGTACCTATGTTAGTAATATAAAGCAGTTTAGTCGGTGGTTCAAGAGTGATATCGTTATTGTGCGTAACCATGAGAGACAAGAGTTTATATGAGGAATATCATACATAACTACGTTTCCATTTGGGCCATAGTGCCGGTTGTGTGTATTGTAGTTTAGGGTTTAGGGTTTTAGGGTTTAGGGTTTCGAGGTTGGGGTTCAGGGTTTGGGGTCTAGGGTTTGGGGTTTAGGGTTTAGGGGTTTGGGGTTTATGGTTTGGGGTTTATGGTTTAGGGGTTTGGGGTTTAGGGTTTGGGGTTTAGGGTTTAGGGTTTAGGGCTTAGGGCTTAGGGTTTAGGGTTTAGGGGTTAGGGGTTCGGGTTTAGGGTTTAGGTTGTTGGGATTTAGGGTTTAGGGATTTAGGGTTTAGGGTTTTAGGGTTTGGGGTTTAGGGTTTAGGGTTTGGGGTTTGGGGAATATGGTCGCCTTCCCTATCTGCCCTCGACGTGGGCTTGCCCTTAAGTCATCACTCCTTCACCTCAGAGTAACGACTTATGGGGCTCTTGTTCTATACTAGGCTGGAACCTGCCCCTCAGCCGGGCAGGCCCAACCCAACACTACGTTAAAGAGATCCAATAAGGCTCATTCCTCCTACGTCGGGCACGAGTTATATATGTCGGACAAACAACTCCCTTGTCGGGGAGACTCGCATGTTTCCGCCACATTCTCCACGTGCTCTCCCACGCGGGGACACGTCATCAGGAAACTACCTACTTTCGAAAGAGTTGGTTAGCCCATCTTCTGAAGATCACGGGGCTGTTGATCTAGGGTGAATACCACATGTTGGTTTTCACTACGCCACATAAGCCCTAACAATTACTTGAGTTAGGATTGACAGTCTAGCCCAATGCAATGTAAAAGTTGGCCCTGCGTTAGGATCTCTCTATAAATACCCTATTTCACTAGAGGGTCAGGTATCTTATTCTCTACACCTACTTCTCTATATTTTCTCTCCCACTTTGATCCTTTACTCACTTAAGCATCAGAGTGTCTTGCAGGTACACCCCCATCTTTCTCCCTAACTCCGATGAAAGCTGCAATTCAACGACGCGTGGCAGGTCATTGATCCTTTTTGATCAGGTGAGATCATGTGTATATATATATATATATATATATATATATATATATATATATATATATATATATATATATATATATATATATATATATATATATATATATATATATATATATATATATATATATATATATATATATATATATATATATATATATATATATATATATATATATATATATATATATATATATATATATATATATATATATATATATATATATATATATAAAGGGAATACTTTGTTTTGGCATGGCTTATTTTTGTACCATTTTACCCCGACTTTATTATGTAATTTACTTAATAACTTCTTATTATTAATTTTGACATATTGTATGTTTTTTTTTAAAAAATTTATTTAAATAAAAAATATCGTTTATATTTTCATTCATGCGCATTAAAAAAGCAGACAGACTGGCACGTGAGTGCCCGTCTAGACGCTAGTATATATATAAAGAAAATAAAAATTATGTCAAAATATTAATAAAATGTTTTTGCACCTCCTAGACTGAGGTCCTCGTTCCACCACTGATTATACATGGCATGCATGAAGTATTTGACCCCGAAAACAAGGTTGGACACTGTTTAATGCGTTTCTACATTTTTGGACACAAATAACTTCGCTTAGCGAAGTATGCAGAATAATGAAAATTAAAATCAGCATGTGTCGCGATTTGTAACTCGAATTGAGGCACAATCAGAAGTGTTGGATATCTAATTTGATGCTCTATCATATGATAAACACAAATCGTGTTTGTGATACAGTATGATAGAATGATATAAGTTTTGAAGGAAAGAGGTTTCATATCGATATAAGAAGGTTTCGTTATACAAGTTGGAAGGACTTGGCACTTTGAGAACTTTCAAGCCCTGATGCAAAATTTATGTCTATGAACCCTTGAGTGCTGTCACGTTCTGTAACGCGAACATTATGACTCTAGTACCTATGTTAGTAATATAAAGCAGTTTAGTCGGTGGTTCAAGAGTGATATCGTTATTGTGCGTAACCTTGAGAGACAAGAGTTTATATGAGGAATATCATACATAACTACGTTTCCATTTGGGCCATAGTGTCGGTTGTGTATATTGTAGTTTAGGGTTTAGGGTTTTAGGGTTTTAGGTTTTAGGGTTTAGGGTTTCGGGGTTGGGGTTCGGGGTTTGGGGTCTAGGGTTTGGGGTTTAGGTTTTAGGGTTTAGGGGTTTGGGGTTTAGGGTTTGGGGTTTGGGGTTTATGGTTTAGGGGTTTGGGGTTTAGGGTTTCGGGTTTCGGGTTTAGAGTTTAGGGTTTAGGGTTTAGGGTTTAGGGTTTTAGGGTTTAGGGGTTTTGGGTTTAAGGATTTAGGGTTTTAGGGTTTGGGGTTTAGGGTTTAGGATTTGGGGTTTGGGGTTTAGGGTTTGGGCCATATGACCGCCTTCCCTATCTGCCCTCGACGTGGGCTTGCCCTTAAGTCATCACTCCTTTACCTCATAGTAACGACTTAGGGGGCTCCTGTTCTATACTAGGTCGGAACCTGCCCCTCAGCTGGGTGTTATACCCTAAATTTGTCCTTCCCATTTTTATTTATTTTCACCTTTATCGGTTTTATTTTCTGTTTTACATTGCTCGCTTATTTTCTTGTTATTTAGACACGTGTCTGCTCGCAATTGGTTGAATTTTAGAACTTTGTCTTTCTGACCAATTAAGGTGTGACACGTTGCCTAAGAATATTTTGTGAACATTATTTTCTTAAACTTTTTCTTTTTAACGTTACTAATAATATATATTTGCTTTAGTATTTTTTTTTTGTTTTTTTATAAATTTCAGTTTATTTTTTAAATATTTTTTAATATTTATTTAATTGTTATTTGTTAATATTTATTTATTGATTTAATTTTGTTAATTAGTAGTGTATTTATTTATTAACTAATTGAAGATAATGAAAAGAAAATTTTGAAAAAATTAAGAGAATAGGGTCAGTTTTTGAATTGAGAAAGCAAAGTGAAACCCACTTAAACGGCCCGTTAGGGTTGAACCCAGCACACTATAGGAAGGGAGAGAATTTTCAGATTGATATAACCTAAAAAATCTACTGTTCATCATCTAAAAAAGAACGAAAACGGGGCCGCGAAATCTTTCATTTCTCAAACCCTCAGCTGTCGCTATCTTGAACTTCACCCATCAAAACTCCATTCTCCACACAATATCATCATCACCTCTCGTTCTATCAAAGAAACCACCAACACACTTTCTCTTCACCGCCGCGAACCACCATTCATCTCCGCAGTAACAGCCTTGGACGAGCGTCAACGACATCAACAACGGTTTGTGGGTCGTACGAATTTCTACCGTTTCGACATCGTCAACTTCTATTTTCGAAATACAGCACTGCCACTCGTATAAAAACCACAAACCTCCAATCAAGAGTTTCAAACAACAAACAACAAATTTCCAAATTTCAACTCAGCAACAATTTGCAGCAATCGGGAGTACGCGTTTGGTAATTTCCTATGCATTTGAAGATTATTTTGGTTTGATAGTTGTTGTTGGTTTACTAATCTATTTTGCTGCACTTGGTTTCAAATATGGTGGACTGATATAGTATGAATGAAAATGTTGCTGCTACCGTGATCATTTCGTTTTTTTGGTAACAATTCATGTCACATTGCTTTAAACTTATAAACTTGTATTTAATTTGAGTTGATCCTTGGCATTGATATTACGGTAGTGATTTTAGGAAATTGTCTTTTGCGTAGCGCACTGTCAGATTTTTTCATTTTTGAGCGGTAATTTTCTTGTTCGGGATATACTCCATTTCGATTTAACTGTGATGAAAATGATCCGCTTTCATATTTTAATTTTGATTTACAATGTTTTTCTAGATTTTTTTTAATTTTGGTTCCATCTTATGACCGTTGCTTTGAATTGATTTGTGTGAATGCCCAAATCCGGTATCAATACGGTCGAAATTTATGGTGTTGTTTCTCGTTGTTTCGGTTCGAATAATGCTCGTAGCTATTTTCTCGGATCAATTTCATGACACTTATTCGATACTGTGGAACCCGGTCGCGTGGTTGTTGTATAGGCTATTGGGTTTTAGGCGATGATCCTTGAGTTGTAGCCGTTCCGATTCTCACGACTTTATTTTCAGTGGAATTGGAATAAGCCTTCATTTTCAGTGGAATTGGAATAAGCATGTGTATTGCTTGAAATTTGAACTGGTTTTTTTTATCTTCAATGGTATTTGATTTTACTGTACAAATTCAAAAGAAACCATGTTTGTTTTTGCTACTAATTTTTTTTCTACTAATTTTTTATGCATACTGTGATGTTAATTTTTTTTTGTCATTGAGTAAGCTTTATCTTCCTATTACAATTACTTCGCGACTTACGAATTGTGATGTTTTACTACTCATTTTGATTTTCATTTTTTTATCGTGATGATTAAATTTTTATTTTTTATTTTTTATTTTTGGGTTTGGATCAAATCAATTGGTAAGCCCATTTAGTTTTGCCTTCTTTTATGAATGCACCTCCAAGCCCATTGGGATTGAGGTTATATTTTCTCAACAATTTGAATTTTCACAAAGTTTTTATAACTCTAATTAGTTTTAGAAATTCCATCCTTTCTATTTGTTATTTATTAAGTATTTAACTTTGTTGGTTTTAATATTTTAAATAGTCTATTTATTATTACTATTTCTTTTTAGACATTTCAATGAGTATTTTCTAAACAAATTTTAAGACAATTTTATAAATAAAAGTCTAAAGCTTTTTAAATCTTCTTTTTAAATTTCAGTAATTAAATCATTTTCAAAACTAATTAGTTTTTCTAATCTTTATTCAACTTATTTTTTTTACTACTAAATTATTTTTAAATCAAAATCACGAAAAACTAAATCCTTGAAGTCTAGCACTTCTTGGATTTTTGGAACGATCATTATTGAGGTGTACACCTTAAATAATGTATTATTCGACTTTTCGTTTTTTAAAAATATACTCTTTTTGGACAAAGAAATATCATAGGAATCTAGCATTCTGTGTGAAATATTTTTTTGTTCATTCAAACATTTTTCAAATGAAAAAGGTGTCATCGAGATCTAGCATCTCGATAATACCCCGATTAAAAGGTGTCAGGGTTCGGGGTTTAGGGTTTAGGGGTTAGGGGTTAGGGTTTAGGGTTTAAGGGTTATGGTTTAGGGGTTTAGGGTTTGGGGTTAGGGTTTAGGGGTTTAGGGGTTTAGGGTTTGGGGTTTATGGTTTATGGTTTAGGGTTTGGGGTTTGGGGCATATGACCGCCTTCCCTATCTGCCCTCGACGTGGGCTTGCCCTTAAGTCATCACTCCTTCACCTCAGAGTAACGACTTAGGGGGCTTCTGTTCTATACTCGGTCAGAACCTGCCCCTCAGCCGGGCAGGCCCAACCCAACACTATGTTAAAGAGAGCCAATAAGGCTCATTCCTCCTACGTCGGGCACGAGTTATATATGTCGGACAAACAACTCCCTTGACGGGGAGACTCGCATGTTTGCCCCACATTCTCCACGTGCTCTCCCACGCGGGGACACGTCTTCAGGAAACTACCTACTTTCGAAAGAGTTGGTTAGCCCACCTTCCGAAGATCACGGGGCTATTGATCTAGGGTGAATACCATATGCTGGTCTTCACTACGCCACATAAGCACTAACAATTACTTAAGTTAGGATTGACAGTCTAGCCCAATGCAATGTAACAGTTGGCCCTGCGCTAGGATCTCTCTATAAATACCCTATTTCACTAGAGGGTCAGGTATCTTATTTTCTACACCTACTTCTCTATATTTTCTCTCCCACTTTGATCCTTTACTCACTTAAGCATTAGAGTGTCTTGCAGGTACACCCCCATCTTTCTCCCTAACTCCGATGAAAGCTGCAATTCAACGATGCGTGGCAGGTCATTGATCCTTTTTGATCAGGTGAGATCACGTGTGTGTGTGTGTATATATATATATATATATATATATATATATATATATATATATATATATATATATATATATATATATATATATATATATATATATATATATATATATATATATATATATATATATATATATATATATATATATATATATATATATATATATATATATATATCTATAACTATATATAAAGAGGATACAACTTTTTGGTATGACCTATTTTTGTTCCTATTTTACCCTTTAAAATTATTTAGAAGTTGTAGAAGTTATACAAATAAAAATTAACTACTCCCCCCATTTTATATTTGAATATTATACACAAGTTAAATTAATTAGTTATTTGAAGAATTTTTTTTTTGAATTTCTCATTAAAAACTATATTTAAATACACATACCACAAATTCAAATATCCATAATTTTAATTAAAATAATCATAATCTATAACTATCTATAAAAGAAATAGGGAATTTTGCTCTTATATTTTTTTATTCCCATTTTAACCTTTAAAATAAATATAGTTTATATAATTTTAAAAATAAAATAAAAATAAATATATGCAACTTTTTCAAAAAGGAAACCGTCTAAAGTATATAACTATGAGTGTTGGTTTTTTTAAACTATTTTGTTAACTGCAAATTTTTTAAAATTATCATTTATCCTCTAATATTTTATATTTATTTTAACTTTAAAAATATAAGTTATAAGTAAAAAGTGGATTTAAAATGTTGAGCAGTTATCATGATGTATTAAAAATATGACTATAAGGGTCAATTTTTCATGTCAAATTATTATTATTATTATAACTTCTATAATATATTTGTACAATTTAGATATCTATGCAGTAATATAGTTATTTTGTTTTATATTTTAATTATTGTCTGGTGAATCCCTATTATAATTAGTTCATATATTGAAATACAAGTATTATAGAAATAAAATAGTCCGCTTGGATAATAAATATAATTAAAGTTCCCTCACATATAATTATTATCTGTGTTCCTATAATCCTAATTAGCAACTTATATAAAATAATTTTGGACACAAAATTATCCGTATAGCAAGACATATAAGAATTCACTTATTAATATGAGTTAAGGAAGATTAGTAATTTATATGATACTCTATTATATGTATTATATCTTATATAAGTATATTAGGTATTTAATATAATAATCTTTAATATGATTAAACTTCTATAATTATTTGTAAATGTGATTGTTTCAAATTTATTATATAATTTTGATGATCTGTTCGGACCTATTAACGTTAAATAATTTTGGTGTAGTTTTTTTACTTCCAATTTTATTTTTAATAAATTGATTCTTTTACACTATTTTTTTACTGATAGATTAGTAAGTTATTATTCTTCATCTTTAGTAACAAATAATTTATTAATTAAATAAGAAATGATAATAAAAAAGTAGTAGTAACTTCTAAAAATAATTAACTGTTTTATAACTCATTAATCCCACTACTGAATGAAATAGAAGCATATAACAACTTTCGTACTTAATTAAATTAATTAAATAAGAAATAATAATAAAAAATAGTAGTAACTTCTAAAAATGATTAACTGCTTTATAACCCACTAATCTCATTATTGAATGATGAAATAGAAGCATATAACAACTTCCGTATTCAACTAATATTATTATATTTAATTATATATTTAATTGATTTAATTTTGAAGATTTATAATGTATTTTATTTATGACTAAATTTATCCAAAATATTTTCTTAATAAAACTGAATGATAATGATTATAAAGTCTGTGTACTCTAAGTTTTGATAAATTATATACTTAAAAATGTGAATTATAATTGCCTAAAAAAATTCATTAGAGTTCTTAAAACGCAATTTTTAAAAATATGATTAACCAATATTTTATTTTATTTTATTTTAAAAACAATTTTTTAAAATAAATTATAAAATAAATTTAAAATATTGAAAAATCTCAGTAAAATCTAAACCGTCTATTACTTTAAATCCAACGATAAAGGATAAGCAGTTTTCTCATTTCCCGCTCAGAATGATATATAAAGGGGATACACCTTTTTGGTGTGGTCTATTTTTGTTCCACAATTACCCTTCATTAATGCTTACTTTCATATTTTTATTCCATATTTACCCTTTACCTTAATGCTTAATTTTTTCACTTGATTTTATTTAATAATAATACTAAATAATAACTGTAACAAATAACTTCCCACTATCTCCATATTCCTTCCTATCATTAATGTTCATACTATCTCCTATATGCAAAGTGAGTCTCTCTCTAAGCCATTTACAAACTATTTCTCTCAATTTGTCAAGCTATTTGCAAATTAATCATATCCCTCTCTCCCTTTCTTTGTCAAACCGTGCATACCTCTATTAGTGTAGATCAAGGATCTCAACAAACTCATTATGATATTATTTTTGTCAGGTATTTTTTTAAAAAAATATAATTGAATAAATTTATTAAACATTCATCACATATTTGTTATAGGCACTTAATTATATATATTTGTTACAGGCATTTGTGGTGGTTGTTCGGAACAAGAAACGTGTCAGTTTCAGATATGAATTGTCCTTAAAACTGAAAGGTGAGTATGTACTTTATTTTGTTGTCTTGCTTGTTTAACTGTTTTACAATTCATGTTTTACAAATGGATATAGGCGAATGGATTATACAAGAGAATAAGAAGTTGGTTGGGGGCACATAGATGTTCCAGAGATCTCATTTGGAGAAGTGGATGACTTGCAGGTACCTCTTATTACTGCATAATATAGTTCCATATAGCCTTCATGTAATGTCCTCTTAAAGTCTGTAACATTCAGGGAGGTTACAAATAGAGTTTTAAGATGTGGTTATACTAATTGTGTATGATAGATCACTATCTAATTGTTAATTCTTAATTCTTAATTATCCAAAAAAAATATAAACAACTTCATGTTTATACGGTTTCACTGGTTTCACTGCTAATTGTTAGTTCATAGTTACCATTATCATTTAACATAAATCATAATTATAGTCCAATAAGCTTTTAAGTCTATTAACAAAAAAAGGCATATATGTTTTAAATCAAAATCCAGTGTAAATCTAATTAACTCCAAGTTTCTGTAAAAAAAAATTAGTCATAACACATCCAATAAAGTGAATGAAGCGAGTGGAATGAACATATGTTACAAAACATAAAACAAAAACTAATTGAATGAGGGAGAGAAGTTGTAAGTACCGTTACTGAGTTTTGAATTTTATTATTTTGTTTTGTTTGTAATTGAAATGCCACGTGTTGGGTTTTCATTAGCTTTTATTTTGTTTTGAAAAAGTAAAAAAAAAATTATTTAATTGAATTTTTTTTATATAAATCTATAATCTGTAACTATATATAAAGGGGATACAAGTTTTTGGCGTGACCTATTTTTTTTCCAAAATTGTCCTTTATCTTTTTTATAAATAACATAAGTAGTTGGTAACTTTTGTTGGTTACCAATAGAATAGTTAACTTCTATTTCTAAAAGAAAACTTACATCTATAACTTCCATTAACCGTCAATTGTGTGAAAAGTTAAGAAACATCTTCCATTTCTTTTTTTAAATTCCATCTCTTTCTCAATCAACATACTATATTTTTAAAACTTTTTTCCACTCTATAATTTTTTCATTTATTTAATTTTGATCAATGATCTTTTTATTCTTGAAGAGAGATGAAGCATATTCCAATCAAGACCACACCCACCCCGGACGAAGAAAACATTCTCATTACGGCTGAAATTCACAAACATATAAAAAATGTGATACTCAGTGGCAGAAGTCATACGTGCTACCATTAATTTTAACATACCATAACATGACTATGGTAAATTAAGTTCTTTGATTTTGACAGCCTAATGTATTATTTCATTATATATCTTGAAAACTCAAGATAGTCCCTTATGTAGTATGTTCATGTCTCATTATGCAATATTTTATTTAGAATTATGTTTGTGCGTGAGAGAATGGTATTTAAGTATATATATATATATATATATATATATATATATATATATATATATATATATATATATATATATATATATATATATATATATATATATATATATATATATATATATATTAAAATTGAGCAAATGTATATAAATGGATATTTGAAACTTTTGATCGAGAAATAATTAAATACTTCTTGCAAAAGTAAAATCAAAGTGCTAACTTAAAAAGAGAGAGAGAAAAGAAAAAAAAAATATACATTCTATTGATTAATATTAGTTGACAAGAGAATAAAAGAAGAGATAAGAATAAGAGATAAATGCGTTACATATCAATTATTCATATTAATATTTTTTTTATCTGTTTTATTGAATTTTTTATTTGATAGTTTAAAATCAATGTTGAACTCAATCAATGGCGGTTCATAACTTTTCAACTAGCAATTTCTATTTCTATTTATAATCACACATATGAAAATGCATGTGAAAATTTTTCTCTCTTTTTTATAATTTAACTTTTTTAGGTTTTGTCCTTACATTTTTTTTTAAATTTTCTCTCTTTTATTTTTCACATCTGTGCACAAATTAATTGCTATTTTCTTAAATTTTTTTAAAGCAAAATTGATTTGCTAAACACCGTTGTTTTTGTAATATTGTCACTCTGTATAATTTTCTCATTGCTTTATCCTTATTATAATGCTAATTTGATTACTATTTTTTTCGTGTATTCAACTTTATTGCACTATTGAATACTTTATTTATTTTTCTAAAAATAATGTTTTTTTATTAATTAGTTGCGAAATTTATTTCAGTTTCTTTTGCATAGAAATAAAACATATTTGTGATTCAAATTTAATGTTGTTCCTTTTTATTAATCACCGTTCCAGAAAGAAAAAGTTAGTATTCACATTTTCTAATTAATTGGGAGATATCATTTTTATTTTATTTTATTTATATTAAATTGTAGTTTAAATAAAGTATTTTTATTCACGTCTTTAGAACTAATATATTTATTTTTATTTTTAAACACTGCATGATCTTAACCGTGTGTATATTATTAATTTGTAGGGTTTGAACTTTATCGTTAATGTAAATATTTATTTTATGTAATTATTATGTTATTAATTTTGTATGGTAAAAATATTTTATCTATAATGTATACTTTATAACTATGGATAAAGAAATAGAGAGTTTGGGATGAACTATTTTACTTTCAATAATACTATTAAAAATAATGAATTTGTCAATCATATGTAACAGTCATTCAATTACAGAGTAGTTATTTGAATTATTTAAAAAGTTAATAATTATAATTAGTTAAGTTGTAATGAATTATCCTATGCAAATTCGTAAGTCTTTAATGAAGAATTTTTTTTAAAATATACAGACATTCATAGTGACTGTGAGATTTTCTTTTACATATTCTATAGTCTCTTTTATTCCATTTATATTTTGCTTATGTTTTTTAATAATAAGAATACTTTTAAGTTGAAATAGCGTAAGTGTTAATATTTTCCAAACCGTGTTATTCATAACCAAATCTGCTTTTGGTAAAAATCATAAAGGTTCAATAAAATAAATTTGAGAGTATTTCTCACTTTCCATTTTTTAAACATCATCTAACTTGAATTGAAATATGTCCAATTTTGTCTCACAATATTTTTTCTTGCAATTATAAATATTACACTCTTTTTCCAAATCTATGTTAACTTTTTTATTCTTGACAATAAAGGTTAACACTTAGTTGTAAATATAATGCTATAAATATGAATATTCTTTTTATTTGCTACTGAATGAAACTCTTTTATTTGTTTAGTTTTTCTTTTCAGGGTTCTGATGACGAGAAAACGCATCGGTTATATCGCTAGATTTCATTGACTTTTACCGCACATTCACCGTTTTAACGCTCGATTCCTCGAGTTTTTCATACTATTTTGCAGGTACATCGATATGTGAGGCCAAATCAAGAATTAAGAAGAAAAGAACAAAGAAACCACAAGAAATGAAGCAAGACAGAAGCCTGCATAAAACTCTGCATAATTTGTTACGACCACGGTCGTTACAAGGGTGTCACGACCGTGACACCTTACTTTGGGACCTCACGACCGTGAGGAAGTAGTCACGACCGTGACACTTGAAAACATAAGACAACGAGCGTGAAGACCTTGTCACGCCCGTGACAAGGATATAACTTGATTCTTTTGACTCAGACTACGTCAAAGCCACCAGTGAAGCCACTCCTCCTAGTAATTCTCACGTGAGGGAGACTTCTCCCACTTTCTGCTGCCACTTTCCAACATTTTCTCAACCACTTCAGCAAAGCCCAAGAAGCAAAAGACCCAGGACCAGCCCATTGGAAGCTCTATAAATAGGACCAACTCAGGAGGATTCAGGGAGAGACTTCAGTATCCAAATTTCCTGCGGAAGCTCTGCCGAATTACCTTACCATCAGAATTATTATTCCAGCATTTTATTTTCTGCCTTATTTTATTTGTATCCAAACCAACCGTGTAACAATTTCCAACATTAGGGAATTGTTATACTTTTATTTGTTTCCAGCCTTCAGCATTCGTTTTAATTTTTATTTCCGCCTACTCCAAGCCTTCCGGTCTGTGGAAGAAGGAGTCTACTCAGATATTTGTTAATCAGGTTTTTCAGTTATTGCAATTTAATTTATTTATAATGTCTATTTATTTTTCTGCCATTAGTAAGCTAATAATTAACTCTGAGTCTGATTTAACCTCGATGAGTAGCTAAATACCTTAGGGCGGTATGTAGTTATAACTAACTTAACCGGTAAAATATAACCATGGGCTAAAATAATTAATCGCTTAACATTCTGGCTGATACTTTTTAATTAAATTCGACCTTTTCGTTACGAGAGTAAGAAAAGGGTATTAGGTTGGGTCAAGACCACGAGAGTGTGAGATTTTAACCAGATAGCTAAAGTTAGACATTTAAATTAAATACAGCGAGAGCGCTTTAAGATAAATTAGAATTATTTAGTTTCCAAAAATTATCTCTAAACACTTATGGGCTAGCGAGAGCAGGCATAGGGCTTTAGGGATAAGATCTGATTCAAGACCACGAGAGTGTGAGTTGAGGGTATTCAAACTAGTAATCTCTACCGAATAGATTAAGTGAACATCTTTATGAGCCTAGGTTAGATCGACCCACCTAAGTTAGTATAATTACATACCGACCGTTTTAGTATTATTTTATTAAAAACTTGAATTTAATTCCGCCTTCAATAGTCTTAGGAAACCAACAACAATCGTGACAACTATTCGCCTTAGCTAAACTAGAAGTTCATCTAGCACTAGGTAACGATAGAATCCCTGTGGATCGATAATCTTAAATATTACTTCGATAGGCTGTGCACTTGCAGTAAGATACCGCTAGACGCATAAGTAGACACGTCTTTAGCCCATCAAGTTTTTGGCGCCGTTGCCGGGGATTCCTTAATTTAGTTACTAGTGCACTTAGGTAGCATTGTCTAGACTAAGGTATCAACTATTTAATTTAATCTAATCTCCGAGTGTATGCCACGTACTCGCTCCAAAAGCGAAGACTTGCAACCTCTAATCCCTGAATCGGAACGCTTCTTACACGTAAGAAGACGTATACTCGATTTCGAAAATAATTCTAACATTCCAGATCTTCAATTAGACCCGCCTGAACCAGTCGTAAAATCAGAAAACGCAGGAATGGCTGAAGAACAAACTCATCCACTCAAGTATTACGCTAATCCTTCGCAAGGTGAACCGCATTCAAGCATTGCAGCACCGACTATCAACCGAAACGATTTCGAACTAAAACCATCATTGATATCAGCCGTGCAACAAAACCAATTCGCCGGAAATCCTACCGAGGATCCGAATCTTCATCTTTCGATCTTTGTGCAATATGCAGATACCGTAAAAGCCAATGGAGTTACCCAAGAAGCTATTAGACTACGTTTATTTCCTTTCTCGCTTCGAGACAGAGCAAGAGCATGGCTTCAATCTCTGCCTTCAAACTCAGTAACTACGTGGGAACAACTTAAGAAAGTTTTCTTGAACAGGTATTTTCCACCTAGCAAGACAGCTATGCTGAGAGCTCAGATCAACGGATTTAAACAAAGAGAAAGTGAATCATTATTCGAAGCTTGGGAACGCTATAAGGATCTACTTAGGCTTTGTCCACATCACGGATTAGTAGAATGGATGGTCATCCATACCTTCTATAATGGACTCTTGTACAATACAAGAATGACAATTGACGCTGCCGCGGGTGGTGCATTGATGGACAAAGAATATAGTGATGCCTATGCACTTATCGAAAGTATGGCTCAAAATCATTACCTTTGGGGAAGCGAGAGAGTCGCGACTGAGAAACCAACAAAGGGAGGTATGTACGAAGTAAGTAGTATGGACCAAGTCAATGCGAAGTTTGACCAACTAAGCCAAAAGATCGACAACTTGGCCATAACACCTGCAGCCACCGTGGATGCAGTAACACCTAACTGTGAGTTATGTGGAGTCCCAGGACACGAAGTCTCTGATTGTCAACTATTGACAGGAACTCCCACTGATCAAGTGAATTATGCTCAAGGAAACCCTTACTCAAACACATACAACCCAGGTTGGAAGAATCATCCGAATTTCTCCTATAAGAGTAACAATGCTTATTACGCACCGGGTCAAACACCAGCTACATCACCAGGATATCAAAAGACTGCTCCTAATATCCCTAGAAAATCAAACCTTGAATTGATGATGGAGAGCTTTATAGCTAGCCAATCTCAGACAAACAAGGACTTCTTAAACCAAAACATTCACACTAGCGAGCAGATTAAACAATTAGTGAGCAAAGTAGATGCACTAGCTACACATAACAAAATGCTTGAAACTCAGATTTCACAAGTAGCTCAACAACAAGCACCTACTGCTGCACCAGCTGGAGTATTCCCTGGACAACCTCAACCTAATCCGAAAGGACATGCTAACGCTGTAATATTAAGAAGTGGCAAGGAACTTGACGGACCTACCGATCCAAGACTTGACAATCCAGCCATGTACCAAAAACCGGATAAACCGACTGAAGTGGTGAATGAGCCAGAAGAAAAGGAAGATGAAAGTCGAGAGGTAGTGGAGAAAGAACAACCTTATGTGCCTCCACCCCCCTATAAACCACCAATTCCGTACCCTCAAAGATTAATAAGTTCCAAGACGACGGGTCAATTTAAGAAATTTGTCGAACTTCTGAAACAGTTGAATATTACTATTCCGTTTACAGAAGCAATTACCCAAATACCCTCGTATGCCAAATTTTTAAAAGAAATCTTATCCAATAAGAAAAAGATAGAGGATAACGGAACAGTTACACTCACTGCCGAGTGTAGCGCCATAATTCAAAATAATATGCCTCCTAAGCTAAAAGATCCAGGAAGTTTCTCTATACCCTGTGTAATAGGAAAATTCGTCATTGACAAAGCTCTATGCGATTTAGGAGCCAGTATCAGTGTTATGCCCTTAACGATTTGCAAAAGGCTAGACATGGGAGACCTAAGACCAACTAAAATGTCTGTTCAACTAGCCGATCGCTCTGTTAAATATCCTGTAGGCATACTAGAAAACGTCCCAGTACGTATAGGACAATTCTACATTCCTACTGATTTTATAATCATGGACATCTCTGAAGACTCCACTACACCTATCATACTAGGAAGACCATTCTTAGCTACCGCCGGAGCCATAATAGACGTAAAAAGAGGAAAGCTAACCTTTGAAGTAGGTGAAGAGAAAGTTGAATTTGTTTTAACACAATTCTTACAATCACCAGCTATAGAGGATACATGCTATCTAATGGACGTAATTGACGAATGTGTAAGAGAAATGGAACTGGAGGAGACCACTTATTCTGAAATAATGAAAATTCAAATCCCTCCAATTTTCGAAGATGATAATTGGCAAAAACCGTATCAGGATAATAGTTTGAGCGAAAGCTTAGCACTTACACCGGATCCCATGCCAAGTAAAGATAAACCTACATTAGGATTAAAAACTTTACCTAAAAACCTAAGGTACGAATTCTTAGACGTTGAATGTAAAAGACCAGTTATAGTGAATTCCAGTTTAGGAACTATAGAGACAAAGAAACTTTTAGATGTCTTGAAGAAATATCCAACTGCATTAGGATATAACATATCTGATCTCAAAGGAATATGTCCTTCAGTTTGCATGCATCGCATTCTGCTAGAAGAAGATTGCAGAACCTCCAGAGAAGCTCAAAGAAGAATAAACCCAACCCTTAGCACTGTAGTAAAGGAAGAAGTCAAGAAATTATTAGATGCCGGGATAATATATCCAATCTCTGATAGTGAATGGGTTAGTCCAATACATGTAGTGCCAAAGAAAGGAGGTATCACTGTTGTGAAAAACGCTCAAGGCGAATCGATATCGCAAAGAGTAGTGACGGGATATAGAGTGTGCATAGATTATCGTAAACTAAACAAAGCCACTCGAAAGGATCATTTCCCACTACCTTTCATAGATCAAATGTTAGAACGATTAGCCAAGCATTCTTACTTCTGTTACCTTGATGGTTACTCAGGATTTTTCCAAATCCCTATCCATCCTGATGACCAAGAGAAGACCACATTCACATGTCCTTATGGAACGTTCGCTTATAGGCGAATGCCCTTTGGATTGTGCAACGCCCCTGCAACCTTTCAAAGATGCATGATGTCAATCTTCGCAGATTTTATAGACAACATCATGGAAGTGTTCATGGACGACTTCTCTGTATGCGGGCAAAGCTTTGAAGGATGTCTATCAAACTTAGAAATGGTGTTAGAAAGATGTGTAAAAGTGAACCTCGTGCTTAACTGGGAGAAATGTCATTTTATGGTCAACGAAGGAATAGTATTAGGTCATGTGATATCAGATAAGGGAATTGAAGTCGATAAAGCTAAGATTGAAGTAATAAAAGATCTTCAACCTCCTAAAACCGTTCGAGAAATACGAAGCTTTTTAGGACACGCCGGTTTTTACCGACGATTCATCAAAGATTTCTCGAAAATTACTAAACCTCTTACTGGTTTACTGATGAAAGACGCTGAGTTCGTATTCAATGAAGATTGTCTTAAGGCATTCGAAACTCTAAAAACAGCCCTCATCACCGCACCAATCATGCAACCCCCTGACTGGAGATTACCTTTCGAAATCATGTGCGATGCGAGTGACTATGCTGTGGGCGCAGTCCTGGGTCAGAGGAAAGAAAAGAAACTCCATGCGATTTACTATGCGAGTAGAACCTTGGATTCTGCCCAGATGAACTACGCCACTATAGAAAAAGAATTGCTAGCAGTTGTCTTTGCGCTTGACAAATTCCGCTCTTATCTAGTTGGAGCGAGAATAATCATTTACACAGACCACGCTGCTATCCGATATCTGTTAACTAAAAAGGATGCTAAGCCAAGACTCTTAAGATGGATTTTACTCTTACAAGAGTTTGATCTAGAAATAAAAGACAAAAAAGGTACTGAAAACGTCGTAGCGGACCATTTATCTAGAATAGAAGGTATTAAACCCGAACAAGTGCCGATTAACGACGATTTTCCGTATGAACAGCTGATAGCACAAATAGGAAGCGACCTAGCGCAGTTAGATATAAATGAACCAGAACTCGTGGAAATAATACAGACAACTGTAGGACTGCCATGGTACGCTGACATTGTCAACTACCTAGCCGCAGGAGCTCTTCCACCAGATCTAACCTATCAGCAGAAAAAGAAGTTCTTTCATAACCTGAAACAGTACTATTGGGATGAACCATTATTGTTCAAACGAGGACCAGATGGAATCTTTCGCCGATGTATTCCCGAAGAAGAAATAGAAGATGTCATTGCCCAATGTCATTCGTCTCCTTATGGTGGACATGCGAGCACTTCCAAGACCTGTGCAAAAATCTTGCAAGTCGGCTTATACTGGCCTAATCTATGGAAGGATGTCCACATCGCTGTTATAAGTTGCGATCGGTGTCAACGCACCGGCAATATTTCAAGAAGAGATGAAATGCCCCAAAAGGGAATTTTGGAAGTAGAAATCTTCGACGTCTGGGGAATAGATTTCATGGGACCATTCCCATCATCTTTCGGTAATAATTACATACTCGTAGCTGTTGACTATGTCTCGAAATGGATCGAAGCCATAGCTTCTCCTACAAACGATGCACGAGTAGTAATAAAGCTTTTCAAAAACATAATCTTTCCCAGATTTGGTGTACCTCGAATCGTCATAAGTGACGGTGGCTCACACTTCATTTCAAAAATCTTTGACAAATTACTATCTAAATATGGAGTGAGACACCGTGTGGCTACACCATATCACCCACAAACAAGTGGACAGGTCGAAGTCTCAAACCGAGAGATTAAACAAATCCTAGAAAAGACTGTCGCCATATCTCGGAAAGATTGGTCATCTAAACTTAATGAAGCTCTATGGGCTTATAGGACCGCTTACAAGACTCCCATAGGTACTACACCTTTCAAACTAGTTTATGGAAAATCTTGTCACCTCCCAGTAGAACTAGAACACAAAGCTTATTGGGCCATCAAAACTCTCAATATGAACTATAGTGCTGCAGGAGAAAAGCGAATCCTAGACATTAACGAATTAGAAGAATTAAGATTAGATGCATATGAAAACGCTAAGCTATATAAGGAAAGAACCAAGCAATGGCATGATAAACGCCTATCTAAGAAAGAATTCAGTGTGGGAGACGTTGTACTCCTCTTTAATTCAAGACTTAGGCTCTTTCCTGGAAAACTAAAGTCTAGATGGTCGGGACCCTTTGATATAACTAAAGTATTCCCAAGTGGAGCAATAGAAATCAAGGGTAGGAACAATGAACCATTCATTGTAAACGGACAACGCCTAAAACATTATCATAAAGTTGAAAACAGAGACTATACGAATGATCTAAAACTTTTGAAATTGTCCGCTAATTCCCCTGATTAGTCTAAACCTCAGCGTTACGTCAGGCTTTTGACAATAAAAACAGCGCTTAGTGGGAGGCAACCCATTTTCCTAGTTACCCATTTTAATCTATTCTTTTCTTTTTAAGCATTTTTAATTATCGTTATTACTATTGGTTTAAATTGTTTTGTTAGTTTTATTTTACATTACTATTATAGCCATTACATTTTAGCATTTCATTTTCTTATTTTTATCCTAAATCACTTTTTACAGATTTTCTAAAGTCTTTTCCACTGAATTGTTTCCACCGTATTTTCACTGACTATGGCTAACCAACCTATTAACTATATGGAAACCCAATTTAGAGGTAGGAACCAAAGAACAAAGTTCGAAGAGTTATCACAGAGGCAAATGGATTTGACCCTGTACCCAAATGAAAAGACTATGGAAACCTTAGGTATACATGAGAGCATGATATACCTGTTCAACCGACTCGGATGGGAGAATGCAATGATCCAACACAAGTTTGCGACCTACCGAGAGCTCACCCTTGAGTTCCTTAGCTCCTTACTTTACCTACCTGAGCGCGGTTTTGGTTCTAGGAAAGGATTCATTAGTTTCCGCCTATTCGGAATAGAATACGACTTTAACCATAAAGAACTAGCTGACCTGTTAGGATTCCCTAGTGGACCTTTTGCCTTTACTACCACTCAGGTAGAATTGATGGATGTGGAGCTAGATTTCTTTTGGGGAACTCTGACCGGAAACTACCACCCTGAACCAAATGACATGAACAATGACGAGATCCATAACCCTGCTCTTCGTTACTTCCACAAATTCCTCGCCCATACCTTCTTTGGAAAAGAAGAAAACATTACAGGAGTCTCTAAGGATGAATTATTTATTATGTCATGTTTCAATACTGGACAGTGTGTTAATGGTGTCCCTTTCATGATGCAAACCTTCACCCGCATCCAAGATGAACCTGAATTACCTATAGTGGTAGGAGGTCTTGTAACCATGATTGCTGATGCCTTAGGACTTAGGTACCAACTGGACAGGTGCACCCGTTTGGGAACCGTACGCCTGATGAACCTTAAATTTTGCTTCAATAGACATATTATAAGGAATTTAGGACGCCCACCTTTTGAGTACCTGATCCGGAACACAGTAGTCACCCTGTTCACATTGCCCAATCATGCAAAAGTAAGTGTTCATAATAAGGATAATTGGCTTTATGAGTTAAACCCACCTGATTATCCTGCCACTCCTGAAACACCTCAGTCTCACAGGATAACAGATGATATAATGACCGCTGTTGAAACTGACCCCGAGACACCTCCTGGATACCATGACATTGACCCAACTGACAAAGTTCATGAAACCCCTGGAGCGAATCACGGAGAGTACGCTAACAACTTGCAGAACATCATGCACACCCTCAATGCCTATCAAGCTGACATTAATCTATTCAGAGAAGACATTAAGAGTATGCGATTGGACATCGTGGGATTGACTGACATGGCCTGCGAACAATTCTATCATCTGGACTCCGCCATCGAAGATCTGAAGAAACGCCTTTGAACCGGCTTGAACCGGCTATCAGTGATTTAGTTTATTAATTCTTTTCTCATTATTTTTTATCATTATTTTCATTTCCAGTTAAATTTATCTTTCGCAACGATTTCATAACATAATTTGAGTTTATGTAATTTCAGTTTTTCTTTATGCCATGCACCTTTTATTTCAATTGATTCTTCATTTTAGCAGCTTAAATAATTTTTCTATTTCTTTTCTATACACTGTGTGACCATATACGGTATGACTGCGATATTCTATCTTAGGTTCGTATACTACTGTTTTGAAATTGCTATATATTATGGGGTGTGTTACTATAGTGCTACTAAATATAATACATTATTATTAAATTAAAAATAACGTGAGACAATATGCTTTTCTGGAATTTATTCAGCACCACACAGCCTCACGGTCGTCACGCCCCCCTTACGATCGTGACATGCTCATTTAGCGCGTCACGACCGTCACGATCATGTCACGACCGTGACGACCTCTATTACAGAGGTCGTGAGAAACAGAACTGTTTCTTCATCGTGTCCACTCATCTTCTCCCTCCATACCCTATCTAAAACTTCCCCCACTCATTCCCAAACCGTCAAAACCTTTCCACTACCCCATTAATCCACCATTACCAGTAACCATTCCAATTCCACTGTCCCGTATTTAACCCGAACACCAACCTCCCTCATTCTACCACTCTTCTTCCAAAAACTTCACAAAAAATCCTTCCACCCTCTCTCTGCACATTTGCATGTTATGGATTCTATCGTTTTCAGAGAAGGAGAAGCAGGAGAAACCCAGCGGGACCGTTTCGTCCGCTTCCAGAACCGCGGTCTGCAACCCACCCGGTACATTTCCACCGACTGTCTGCAAGAACTCGGTATGCTGTCCAGCGTCCAAAACCTATTGTAGAAGGTTGGCCTGTGGGACCTCTGTCACCAGCCACAGCCTACCTTCGAACTCCTGACGCTGGAGTTCCTCAGTTCCTACTGCTACATCACCCCTCATGGTTCTCAGAGTCAGCTTACCGGCAGCGTAACATTCAGACTGCTTGGCCGGGAGTTCAACCTCACACAAACCAGGATTGCAGAGCTGTTAGGTTTCGACCACGGCACCGAAGCCCACCGTCGCGTGCCCGACAACTTCAGTGAACAAGCATTCACACTGTGGCACGACCTCACCAACACCCATGCGACCACCTTCCAGAGCCTCAACGCCACTCACATCCACAACCCGGCTATCCGCTACTTTCACCGGGTCCTCTGCAACACCATCTTTGCTCGAGAGAGCAACCACAAGCTCAACTCAAAGGAGCTCCTGTTTTTGTACTGTGCCCTTCATGACGAGCCAATCAACGCTGCCCCCTTTATGCTCTACCACATCCAGGCCATCGCGCACCGCGGCTCATCCCCGTTCTTCATTGGAGGCATTGTCACCACCCTCGCCATTCAGCTGGGGCTTGGTGACGCGCTCGCTGATCTGCCGCACCTCGCCGCCGATTTCCTGACCATGAGCTACTGCCGGTCCGCCCACCTGATCGCGCAGCGAGAGGATGGCAGGTACAGCCCTGTCGTCAATGGCACCGTCTTCCACCACATCACTCTGCCGTCCCGCACACGCATCGACCCAGCAAACCGAGCCAACTGGCTCTTTGCCTTACCAGCCGCTGCGGATCACGCCCCGGTACATGATGATCAGCCAAACGCCCCAGTGGACGAGATGCAGGACGCCATGGATGCAGCTGAGCATGCCCAGGACATCCCTGAGACTTCCACCCGACAGCAGGCGGCTCCAGCTGCCACACTTGAGGACGTCCTATTTGCGATCCACCAGCAGAACCTGATGAACGCATCACTAGAGCGTCAGCAGAAGGCACAGTACGACGCTCTGCTCGGCACTATTGCTGCCAACCATGCGGCCACTAATGAGCGGGTTAGCGAACTCTTTGGCGAAGTCTGCGGCGAGCTCGAGGCGCTCCGCATCAGCATTACTGCTACCTCCGGCACCGGCTCTGACCCCGACGCGACTCCCTCTAGACGCCGCTCTCGCACCAGAGGCTGAGCCCGCGATCACCAGCAGCAGTAGTTTGCTTTTATGTTGTTTTTCAGTTTTAGTCTTGTACTGTATCTATACCGCTATTATATCACAACATTGAGGACAATGTCTGATATAGTGTGGGAGAGGTACTTTTCATTTCAATGTACTTTCAATTCTGTTGTATTCCTTTTAGAAAATCAATGAAATGAGCAATTCTGTGCGTTATTTTCTTAAATATCGAGTTTCCCCCGATTATTAAGCCATACTAAAAAAAATCCTTAAATTACTCGCATTACCCGACTTACCACCGAATGGTTCGTAATTACGAAGCCGGGAACGATTAAACAAGACCAATACAATCTTGACATCTTCGACCCCCTGCTTAAGAAATTCCATCCCGATCACTATTGCGAGTGCACCTTTAGTTTCAGTTCAAAAGTAACCCCAGTAGTTTATACTAGCAGTCAGCACCGTCTAAACACAAACCACGTGGGGAGCCGATGAATATAAGCGCTTGATACCTAATCAATAATGATCCTTCGTATCTCAATGCAAAATGAAAAGAGATTGCACCAAAGTACACGGTCGCAGATAATAAACGAGAAATATGAGAAGGACTCCATTCCGGGTTGGTTCAGAGGTACTGGTTCTGAACTCGGTAGGGCGTGCTACGGCTCGATCCCCCACAACCTCCGCATCGGATAAAACATGAAGGGTTACCACACTCGTGTACCAGACCCCGTGCTAAAAAAGGATCAAAATCGCTAACCGGCTACTCCACTACGTGCGTGCGAAGGCAAAGGGCTTAATGTGACTGCGCTAGAACGAACCGGGTGAAATACGATCGAAAAACTCTAGGTGAAATCGCAATGTGATTGTCGATTGTTTCGCTTGACAGGAAGTAGACGACATAGCCTGTTGCTTATGTCATTAGTGTATCGGTAGTGTTCTATCAAAGTACCGGACTATCCGACAGAACGATCCACCGGACGGTTTGCTATGAGTATGCGCGAATAAAATCTTGTCCGCCGATTTTCAACCGACTATTTGCTTGAGGACAAGCAAAGGTTTAAGTTTGGGGAAGTTTGATGACGAGAAAACGCATCGGTTATATCGCTAGATTTCATTGACTTTTACCGCGCATTCACCGTTTTAACGCTCGATTCCTCGAGTTTTTCATACTATTTTGCAGGTACATCGATATGTGAGGCCAAATCAAGAATTAAGAAGAAAAGAACAAAGAAACCACAAGAAATGAAGCAAGACAGAAGCCTGCATAAAACTCTGCATAATTTGTTACGACCACGGTCGTTACAAGGGTGTCACGACCGTGACACCTTACTTTGGGACCTCACGACCGTGAGGAAGTAGTCACGACCGTGACACTTGAAAACATAAGACAACGAGCGTGAAGACCTTGTCACGCCCGTGACAAGGATATAACTTGATTCTTTTGACTCAGACTACGTCAAAGCCACCAGTGAAGCCACTCCTCCTAGTAATTCTCACGTGAGGGAGACTTCTCCCACTTTCTGCTGCCACTTTCCAACATTTTCTCAACCACTTCAGCAAAGCCCAAGAAGCAAAAGACCCAGGACCAGCCCATTGGAAGCTCTATAAATAGGACCAACTCAGGAGGATTCAGGGAGAGACTTCAGTATCCAAATTTCCTGCGGAAGCTCTGCCGAATTACCTTACCATCAGAATTATTATTCCAGCATTTTATTTTCTGCCTTATTTTATTTGTATCCAAACCAACCGTGTAACAATTTCCAACATTAGGGAATTGTTATACTTTTATTTGTTTCCAGCCTTCAGCATTCGTTTTAATTTTTATTTCCGCCTACTCCAAGCCTTCCGGTCTGTGGAAGAAGGAGTCTACTCAGATATTTGTTAATCAGGTTTTTCAGTTATTGCAATTTAATTTATTTATAATGTCTATTTATTTTTCTGCCATTAGTAAGCTAATAATTAACTCTGAGTCTGATTTAACCTCGATGAGTAGCTAAATACCTTAGGGCGGTATGTAGTTATAACTAACTTAACCGGTAAAATATAACCATGGGCTAAAATAATTAATCGCTTAACATTCTGGCTGATACTTTTTAATTAAATTCGACCTTTTCGTTACGAGAGTAAGAAAAGGGTATTAGGTTGGGTCAAGACCACGAGAGTGTGAGATTTTAACCAGATAGCTAAAGTTAGGCATTTAAATTAAATACAGCGAGAGCGCTTTAAGATAAATTAGAATTATTTAGTTTCCAAAAATTATCTCTAAACACTTATGGGCTAGCGAGAGCAGGCATAGGGCTTTAGGGATAAGATCTGATTCAAGACCACGAGAGTGTGAGTTGAGGGTATTCAAACTAGTAATCTCTACCGAATAGATTAAGTGAACATCTTTATGAGCCTAGGTTAGATCGACCCACCTAAGTTAGTATAATTACATACCGACCGTTTTAGTATTATTTTATTAAAAACTTGAATTTAATTCCGCCTTCAATAGTCTTAGGAAACCAACAACAATCGTGACAACTATTCGCCTTAGCTAAACTAGAAGTTCATCTAGCACTAGGTAACGATAGAATCCCTGTGGATCGATAATCTTAAATATTACTTCGATAGGCTGTGCACTTGCAGTAAGATACCGCTAGACGCATAAGTAGACACGTCTTTAGCCCATCAGGTTCAGGGTTCAGGGTTCAGGGGTCAGGGTTCAGGGTTCAGGGTTCAGGGATCTATGGGTCGACGACAATCTCTGGCCCATAGATCCTAACCGTCATTTGAAATTTGGAGAAGGGCGGTCGGAGTCCCTCCTCGCGAAAGTAAAATTCATACATGGGAAACCGCATCTTCTCGTAGCTTGAACAGATCTGATGGTGGGCCCACGGTCTATACACTTTCCAACTCACAGAGGATCCCTCACGATAATCCTCGACTGTGGCGAACGTATCCAAATCATCCTTGACAAAGAGGGAAGGCATACTCAATGGCTCCTCCCCGACCCAGTCTTCAACTGCTCGATTCTACCCCCTTGACGGGCGAAGCTGCCGAAGACTCCGGTTCCTTGTCGACTTCTATAACTCCTGGTATCCATGTGGCCATGTTCACCTGAAAAGCAGAGGAAAATGGTGAATTCGACGTTTCAAGATCAAATTCACCCTTCCATCATAGCTCAAGTGAAAGGGCGAAAGGGACGATATCTACGACCTAGGCTCCTCCTACCTCCGCATCTACTTCTGCGTGTGGTTTACTTTCGCATCCCTGGGACATTCGTCCAACGCTAGCATATGTCCCTGGGACATTCATCTATACCTAGTATGTGTCCTCGTGACATTCATCTATACCTATCCTATGTCCCCGGGATGTTCATCCAAACCATACCATTTGTCTCTGGGGTACTCATCCAACACCATCATTTGTCCCCGGGACACTCATCCAAAACCTTTCGTTTGACCTCGGGGGCTTCATCCTAGGTCAAGGGAATCCCGTCGTAATCGCCGAAAAACCCTCATTCTTCTCAAGACACTCATCGTGTCCAACGCATGAGCTGTCGAAAATAAAAGAAATAAAATAAAAGGAAGAACGAACTTACTTAATACATTAGTTTGAGTAGAGGTACAACGGACTTCGCGGAGGACGGTATGGTGGAAGCGTTTGCACGACGACGTAGGTATGAAGGAGTAAGAAAGAGGTGCGTTCGTTAGAATTGAGAGAAAAGATTAACGAGGGGGCAGACCTCAACCTATTTATGAACCCTTGAGTGCTGTCACGTTCTGTAACGCGAACATTATGACTCTAGTACCTATGTTAGTAATATAAAGCAGTTTAGTCGGTGGTTCAAGAGTGATATCGTTATTGTGCGTAACCATGAGAGACAAGAGTTTATATGAGGAATATCATACATAACTACGTTTCCATTTGGGCCATAGTGCCGGTTGTGTGTATTGTAGTTTAGGGTTTAGGGTTTTAGGGTTTAGGGTTTCGAGGTTGGGGTTCAGGGTTTGGGGTCTAGGGTTTGGGGTTTAGGGTTTAGGGGTTTGGGGTTTATGGTTTGGGGTTTATGGTTTAGGGGTTTGGGGTTTAGGGTTTGGGGTTTAGGGTTTAGGGTTTAGGGCTTAGGGCTTAGGGTTTAGGGTTTAGGGGTTAGGGGTTCGGGTTTAGGGTTTAGGTTGTTGGGATTTAGGGTTTAAGGTTTAGGGATTTAGGGTTTAGGGTTTTAGGGTTTGGGGTTTAGGGTTTAGGGTTTAGGGTTTGGGGTTTGGGGAATATGGTCGCCTTCCCTATCTGCCCTCGACGTGGGCTTGCCCTTAAGTCATCACTCCTTCACCTCAGAGTAACGACTTATGGGGCTCTTGTTCTATACTAGGCTGGAACCTGCCCCTCAGCCGGGCAGGCCCAACCCAACACTAAGTTAAAGAGATCCAATAAGGCTCATTCCTCCTACGTCGGGCACGAGTTATATATGTCGGACAAACAACTCCCTTGTCGGGGAGACTCGCATGTTTCCGCCACATTCTCCACGTGCTCTCCCACGCGGGGACACGTCATCAGGAAACTACCTACTTTCGAAAGAGTTGGTTAGCCCATCTTCTGAAGATCACGGGGCTGTTGATCTAGGGTGAATACCACATGTTGGTTTTCACTACGCCACATAAGCCCTAACAATTACTTGAGTTAGGATTGACAGTCTAGCCCAATGCAATGTAAAAGTTGGCCCTGCGTTAGGATCTCTCTATAAATACCCTATTTCACTAGAGGGTCAGGTATCTTATTCTCTACACCTACTTCTCTATATTTTCTCTCCCACTTTGATCCTTTACTCACTTAAGCATCAGAGTGTCTTGCAGGTACACCCCCATCTTTCTCCCTAACTCCGATGAAAGCTGCAATTCAACGACGCGTGGCAGGTCATTGATCCTTTTTGATCAGGTGAGATCATGTGTGTATATATATATATATATATATATATATATATATATATATATATATATATATATATATATATATATATATATATATATATATATATATATATATATATATATATATATATATATATATATATATATATATATATATATATATATATATATATATATATATATATATATATATATATATATATATATATATATATATATATATATATATATATATATATATATATATATATATATATATATATATATATATATATATATATATATATATATATATATATATATATATATATATATATATATATATATATATATATATATATATATATATATATATATATATATATATATATATATATATATATATATATATATATATATATATATATAAAGGGAATACTTTGTTTTGGCATGGCTTATTTTTGTACCATTTTACCCCGACTTTATTATGTAATTTACTTAATAACTTCTTATTATTAATTTTGACATATTGTATGTTTTTTTTTTAAAAATTTATTTAAATAAAAAATATCGTTTATATTTTCATTCATGCGCATTAAAAAAGCAGACAGACTGGCACGCGAGTGCCCGTCTAGACGCTAGTATATATATAAAGAAAATAAAAATTATGTCAAAATATTAATAAAATGTTTTTGCACCTCCTAGACTGAGGTCCTCGTTCCACCACTGATTATACATGGCATGCATGAAGTATTTGACCCCGAAAACAAGGTTGGACACTGTTTAATGCGTTTCTACATTTTTGGACACAAATAACTTCGCTTAGCGAAGTATGCAGAATAATGAAAATTAAAATCAGCATGTGTCGCGATTTGTAACTCGAATTGAGGCACAATCAGAAGCGTTGGATATCTAATTTGATGCTCTATCATATGATAAACACAAATCGTGTTTGTGATACAGTATGATAGAATGATATAAGTTTTGAAGGAAAGAGGTTTCATATCGATATAAGAAGGTTTCGTTATACAAGTTGGAAGGACTTGGCACTTTGAGAACTTTCAAGCCCTGATGCAAAATTTATGTCTATGAACCCTTGAGTGCTGTCACGTTCTGTAACGCGAACATTATGACTCTAGTACCTATGTTAGTAATATAAAGCAGTTTAGTCGGTGGTTCAAGAGTGATATCGTTATTGTGCGTAACCTTGAGAGACAAGAGTTTATATGAGGAATATCATACATAACTACGTTTCCATTTGGGCCACAGTGTCGGTTGTGTATATTGTAGTTTAGGGTTTAGGGTTTTAGGGTTTTAGGTTTTAGGGTTTAGGGTTTCGGAGTTGGGGTTCGGGGTTTGGGGTCTAGGGTTTGGGGTTTAGGTTTTAGGGTTTAGGGGTTTGGGGTTTAGGGTTTGGGGTTTGGGGTTTATGGTTTAGGGGTTTGGGGTTTAGGGTTTCGGGTTTAGAGTTTAGGGTTTAGGGTTTAGGGTTTAGGGGTTTAGGGTTTTAGGGTTTAGGGGTTTTGGGTTTAGGGATTTAGGGTTTTAGGGTTTGGGGTTTAGGGTTTAGGATTTGGGGTTTGGGGTTTAGGGTTTGGGCCATATGACCGCCTTCCCTATCTGCCCTCGACGTGGGCTTGCCCTTAAGTCATCACTCCTTCACCTCATAGTAACGACTTAGGGGGCTCCTGTTCTATACTAGGTCGGAACCTGCCCCTCAGCTGGGTGTTATACCCTAAATTTGTCCTTCCCATTTTTATTTATTTTCACCTTTATCGGTTTTATTTTCTGTTTTACATTGCTCGCTTATTTTCTTGTTATTTAGACACGTGTCTGCTCGCAATTGGTTGAATTTTAGAACTTTGTCTTTCTGACCAATTAAGGTGTGACACGTTGCCTAAGAATATTTTGTGAACATTATTTTCTTAAACTTTTTCTTTTTAACGTTACTAATAATATATATTTGCTTTAGTATTTTTTTTTGTTTTTTTATAAATTTCAGTTTATTTTTTAAATATTTTTTAATATTTATTTAATTGTTATTTGTTAATAGTTATTTATTGATTTAATTTTGTTAATTAGTAGTGTATTTATTTATTAACTAATTGAAGATAATGAAAAGAAAATTTTGAAAAAATTAAGAGAATAGGGTCAGTTTTTGAATTGAGAAAGCAAAGTGAAGCCCACTTAAACGGCCCGTTAGGGTTGAACCCAGCACACTATAGGAAGGGAGAGAATTTTCAGATTGATATAACCTAAAAAATATACTGTTCATCATCTAAAAAAGAACGAAAATGGGGCCGCGAAATCTTTCATTTCTCAAACCCTCAGCTGTCGCTATCTTGAACTTCACCCATCAAAACTCCATTCTCCACACAATATCATCATCACCTCTCGTTCTATCAAAGAAACCACCAACACACTTTCTCTTCACCGCCGCGAACCACCATTCATCTCCGCAGTAACAGCCTTGGACGAGCGTCAACGACATCAACAACGGTTTGTGGGTCGTACGAATTTCTACCGTTTCGACATCGTCAACTTCTATTTTCGAAATACAACACTGCCACTCGTATAAAAACCACAAACCTCCAATCAAGAGTTTCAAACAACAAACAACAAATTTCCAAATTTCAACTCAGCAACAATTTGCAGCAATCGGGAGTACGCGTTTGGTAATTTCCTATGCATTTGAAGATTATTTTGGTTTGATAGTTGTTGTTGGTTTACTAATCTATTTTGCTGCACTTGGTTTCAAATATGGTGGACTGATATAGTATGAATGAAAATGTTGCTGCTACCGTGATCATTTCGTTTTTTTGGTAACAATTCATGTCACATTGCTTTAAACTTATAAACTTGTATTTAATTTGAGTTGATCCTTGGCATTGATATTACGGTAGTGATTTTAGGAAATTGTCTTTTGCGTAGCGCACTGTCAGATTTTTTCATTTTTGAGCGGTAATTTTCTTGTTCGGGATATACTCCATTTCGATTTAACTGTGATGAAAATGATCCGCTTTCATATTTTAATTTTGATTTACAATGTTTTTCTAGATTTTTTTTAATTTTGGTTCCATCTTATGACCGTTGCTTTGAATTGATTTGTGTGAATGCCCAAATCCGGTATCAATACGGTCGAAATTTATGGTGTTGTTTCTCGTTGTTTCGGTTCGAATAATGCTCGTAGCTATTTTCTCGGATCAATTTCATGACACTTATTCGATACTGTGGAACCCGGTCGCGTGGTTGTTGTATAGGCTATTGGGTTTTAGGCGATGATCCTTGAGTTGTAGCCGTTCCGATTCTCACGACTTTATTTTCAGTGGAATTGGAATAAGCCTTCATTTTCAGTGGAATTGGAATAAGCATGTGTATTGCTTGAAATTTGAACTGGTTTTTTTTATCTTCAATGGTATTTGATTTTACTGTACAAATTCAAAAGAAACCATGTTTGTTTTTGCTACTAATTTTTTTTCTACTAATTTTTTATGCATACTGTGATGTTAATTTTTTTTTGTCATTGAGTAAGCTTTATCTTCCTATTACAATTACTTCGCGACTTACGAATTGTGATGTTTTACTACTCATTTTGATTTTCATTTTTTTATCGTGATGATTAAATTTTTATTTTTTATTTTTTATTTTTGGGTTTGGATCAAATCAATTGGTAAGCCCATTTAGTTTTGCCTTCTTTTATGAATGCACCTCCAAGCCCATTGGGATTGAGGTTATATTTTCTCAACAATTTGAATTTTCACAAAGTTTTTATAACTCTAATTAGTTTTAGAAATTCCATCCTTTCTATTTGTTATTTATTAAGTATTTAACTTTGTTGGTTTTAATATTTTAAATAGTCTATTTATTATTACTATTTCTTTTTAGACATTTCAATGAGTATTTTCTAAACAAATTTTAAGACAATTTTATAAATAAAAGTCTAAAGCTTTTTAAATCTTCTTTTTAAATTTCAGTTATTAAATCATTTTCAAAACTAATTAGTTTTTCTAATCTTTATTCAACTTATTTTTTTTACTACTAAATTATTTTTAAATCAAAATCACGAAAAACTAAATCCTTGAAGTCTAGCACTTCTTGGATTTTTGGAACGATCATTATTGAGGTGTACACCTTAAATAATGTATTATTCGACTTTTCGTTTTTTAAAAATATACTCTTTTTGGACAAAGAAATATCATAGGAATCTAGCATTCTGTGTGAAATATTTTTTTGTTCATTCAAACATTTTTCAAATGAAAAAGGTGTCATCGAGATCTAGCATCTCGATAATACCCCGATTAAAAGGTGTCAGGGTTCGGGGTTTAGGGTTTAGGGTTTAGGGGTTAGGGGTTAGGGGTTAGGGTTTAGGGTTTAAGGGTTATGGTTTAGGGGTTTAGGGTTTGGGGTTTAGGGGTTAGGGTTTAGGGGTTTAGGGGTTTAGGGTTTGGGGTTTATGGTTTATGGTTTAGGGTTTGGGGTTTGGGGCATATGACCGCCTTCCCTATCTGCCCTCGACGTGGGCTTGCCCTTAAGTCATCACTCCTTCATCTCAGAGTAACGACTTAGGGGGCTTCTGTTCTATACTCGGTCAGAACCTGCCCCTCAGCCGGGCAGGCCCAACCCAACACTATGTTAAAAAGAGCCAATAAGGCTCATTCCTCCTACGTCGGGCACGAGTTATATATGTCGGACAAACAACTCCCTTGACGGGGAGACTCGCATGTTTGCCCCACATTCTCCACGTGCTCTCCCACGCGGGGACACGTCTTCAGGAAACTACCTACTTTCGAAAGAGTTGGTTAGCCCACCTTCCGAAGATCACGGGGCTATTGATCTAGGGTGAATACCATATGCTGGTCTTCACTACGCCACATAAGCACTAACAATTACTTAAGTTAGGATTGACAGTCTAGCCCAATGCAATGTAACAGTTGGCCCTGCGCTAGGATCTCTCTATAAATACCCTATTTCACTAGAGGGTCAGGTATCTTATTTTCTACACCTACTTCTCTATGTTTTCTCTCCCACTTTGATCCTTTACTCACTTAAGCATTAGAGTGTCTTGCAGGTACACCCCCATCTTTCTCCCTAACTCCGATGAAAGCTGCAATTCAACGATGCGTGGCAGGTCATTGATCCTTTTTGATCAGGTGAGATCACGTGTGTGTGTGTGTATATATATATATATATATATATATATTTATCTATAACTATATATAAAGAGGATACAACTTTTTGGTATGACCTATTTTTGTTCCTATTTTACCCTTTAAAATTATTTAGAAGTTGTAGAAGTTATACAAATAAAAATTAACTACTCCCCCCATTTTATATTTGAATATTATACACAAGTGAAATTAATTAGTTATTTGAAGAATTTTTTTTTTGAATTTCTCATTAAAAACTATATTTAAATACACATACCACAAATTCAAATATCCATAATTTTAATTAAAATAATCATAATCTATAACTATCTATAAAAGAAATAGGGAATTTTGCTCTTATATTTTTTTATTCCCATTTTAACCTTTAAAATAAATATAGTTTATATAATTTTAAAAATAAAATAAAAATAAATATATGCAACTTTTTCAAAAAGGAAACCGTCTAAAGTATATAACTATGAGTGTTGGTTTTTTTAAACTATTTTGTTAACTGCAAATTTTTTAAAATTATCATTTATCCTCTAATATTTTATATTTATTTTAACTTTAAAAATATAAGTTATAAGTAAAAAGTGGATTTAAAATGTTGAGCAGTTATCATGATGTATTAAAAATATGACTATAAGGGTCAATTTTTCATGTCAAATTATTATTATTATTATAACTTCTATAATATATTTGTACAATTTAGATATCTATGCAGTAATATAGTTATTTTGTTTTATATTTTAATTATTGTCTGGTGAATCCCTATTATAATTAGTTCATATATTGAAATACAAGTATTATAGAAATAAAATAGTCCGCTTGGATAATAAATATAATTAAAGTTCCCTCACATATAATTATTATCTGTGTTCCTATAATCCTAATTAGCAACTTATATAAAATAATTTTGGACACAAAATTATCCGTATAGCAAGACATATAAGAATTCACTTATTAATATGAGTTAAGGAAGATTAGTAATTTATATGATACTCTATTATATGTATTATATCTTATATAAGTATATTAGGTATTTAATATAATAATCTTTAATATGATTAAACTTCTATAATTATTTGTAAATGTGATTGTTTCAAATTTATTATATAATTTTGATGATCTGTTCGGACCTATTAACGTTAAATAATTTTGGTGTAGTTTTTTTACTTCCAATTTTATTTTTAATAAATTGATTCTTTTACACTATTTTTTTACTGATAGATTAGTAAGTTATTATTCCTCATCTTTAGTAACAAATAATTTATTAATTAAATAAGAAATGATAATAAAAAAGTAGTAGTAACTTCTAAAAATAATTAACTGTTTTATAACTCATTAATCCCACTACTGAATGAAATAGAAGCATATAACAACTTTCGTACTTAATTAAATTAATTAAATAAGAAATAATAATAAAAAAATAGTAGTAACTTCTAAAAATGATTAACTGCTTTATAACCCACTAATCCCATTATTGAATGATGAAATAGAAGCATATAACAACTTCCGTATTCAACTAATATTATTATATTTAATTATATATTTAATTGATTTAATTTTGAAGATTTATAATGTATTTTATTTATGACTAAATTTATCCAAAATATTTTCTTAATAAAACTGAATGATAATGATTATAAAGTCTGTGTACTCTAAGTTTTGATAAATTATATACTTAAAAATGTGAATTATAATTGCCTAAAAATTATTAGAGTTCTTAAAACGCAATTTTTAAAAATATGATTAACCAATATTTTATTTTATTTTATTTTAAAAACAATTTTTTAAAATAAATTATAAAATAAATTTAAAATATTGAAAAATCTCAGTCAAATCTAAACCGTCTATTACTTTAAATCCAACGATAGAGGATAAGCAGTTTTCTCATTTCCCGCTCAGAATGATATATAAAGGGGATACACCTTTTTGGTGTGGTCTATTTTTGTTTCACAATTACCCTTCATTAATGCTTACTTTCATATTTTTATTCCATATTTACCCTTTACCTTAATGCTTAATTTTTTCACTTGATTTTATTTAATAATAATACTAAATAATAACTGTAACAAATAACTTCTCACTATCTCCATAGTCCTTCCTATCATTAATGTTCATACTATCTCCTCTATGCAAAGTGAGTCTCTCTCTAAGCCATTTACAAACTATTTCTCTCAATTTGTCAAGCTATTTGCAAATTAATCATATCCCTCTCTCCCTTTCTTTGTCAAACCGTGCATACCTCTATTAGTGTAGATCAAGGCTCTCAACAAACTCATTATGATATTATTTTTGTCAGGTATTTTTTTAAAAAAATATAATTGAATAAATTTATTAAACATTCATCACATCTTTGTTATAGGCACTTAATTATATATATATATTTGTTACAGGCACTTGTGGTGGTTGTTCGGAACAAGAAACATGTCAGTTTCACATATGAATTGTCCTTAAAACTGAAAGGTGAGTATGTACTTTATTTTGTTGTCTTGCTTTTCTGTTTAACTGTTTTACAATTCATGTTTTGCAAATGGATATAGGCGAATGGATTATACAAGAGAATAAGAAGTTGGTTGGGGGCACATAGATGTTCCAGAGATCTCATTTGGAGAAGTGGATGACTTGCAGGTACCTCTTATTACTGCATAATATAGTTCCATATAACCTTCATGTAATGTTCTCTTAAAGTCTGTAACATTCAGGGAGGTTATAAATAGTGTTTTAAAATGTGGTTATACTAATTGTGTATGATAGATCACTATCTAATTCTTAATTCTTAATTCTTAATTATCCAAAAAAATATATAAACAACTTCATGTTTATACGGTTTCACTGCTAATTGTTAGTTCATAGTTACCATTATCATTTAACATAAATCATAATTATAGTCCAATAAGCTTTTAAGTCTATTAACAAAAAAAGGCATATATGTTTTAAATCAAAATCCAGTGTAAATCTAATTAACTCTAAGTTTCTGTAAAAAAAAATTAGTCATAACACATCCAATAGAGTGAATGAAGCGAGTGGAATGAACATATGTTACAAAACATAAACCAAAATTTAACATAAAACAAAAACTAATTGAATGAGGGAGAGAAATTGTAAGTACCGTTACTGAGTTTTGAATTTTATTATTTTGTTTTGTTTGTAATTGCAATGCCACGTGTTGGGTTTTCATTAGCTTTTATTTTGTTTTGAAAAAGTAAAAAAAATTATTTAATTGAATTTTTTTTATATAAATCTATAATCTGTAACTATATATAAAGGGGATACAAGTTTTTGGCGTGACCTATTTTTTCCCCAAAATTGTCCTTTATCTTTTTTATAAATAACATAAGTAGTTGGTAACTTTTGTTGGTTACCAATAGAATAGTTAACTTCTATTTCTAAAAGAAAACTTACATCTATAACTTCCATTAACCGTCAATTGTGTGAAAAGTTAAGAAACATCTTCCATTTCTTTTTTTAAATTCCATCTCTTTCTCAATCAACATACTATATTTTTAAAACTTTTTTCCATTCTATAATTTTTTTATTTATTTAATTTTGATCAATGATCTTTTTATTCTTGAAGAGAGATGAAGCATATTCCAATCAAGACCACACCCACCCCGGACGAAGAAAACATTCTCATTACGGCTGAAATTCACAAACATATGAAAAATGTGATACTCCGTGGCAGAAGTCATACGTGCTACCATTAATTTTAACATACCATAACATGACTATGGTAAATTAAGTTCTTTGATTTTGACAGCCTAATATATTATTTCATTATATATCTTGAAAACTCAAGATAGTCCCTTATGTAGTATGTTCATGTCTCATTATGCAATATTTTATTTAGAATTATGTTTGTGCGTGAGAGAATGGTATTTAAATATATATATATATATATATATATATATATATATATATATATATATATATATATATATATATATATATATATATATATATATATATATATATATATATATATATATATATATATATATATATATATATATATATATATATATATATATATATATATATATATATATATATATATATATATATATATATATATATATATATATATATATATATATATATATATAAAATTGAGCAAATGTATATAAATGGATATTTGAAACTTTTGATCGAGAAATAATTAGATACTTCTTGCAAAAGTAAAATCAAAGTGCTAACTTAAAAAGAGAGAGAGAAAAGAAAAAAAAATATACATTCTATTGATTA
>CAWUDS030001159.1:0-24999 GCA_963859935.3 Lathyrus sativus
AATAAACGCATCTTAAGGACACGCTTACGTGGAGTGTAGAAACTCCAAATCTCTACGTTGAAATGTTAAGTTGTAATTAGGGTTAAATTAGGGATTCCACGGCGGGAAACCCTAAAATGAGCGCGGCGGCTCTTTGACCTAATGCTAAGGGTAAAATTGTAATTTTGCCTGCGGCGAGGCATTTGTGAAAATTAGGGTTTGTAGTTTGTAGTTTTGAGGATTTGAAATTGAATGTGTGAAGTTTTACGGACTATTGGCGCGGCGGCCAAACAGTTAGACCTAACCTTCGGATGTGTGCAATGTGACAGAAATAATAGTAAACGCGTGAAATAATTGAATCATGCAAACAGAGAGATAATGTCATAATTTAAACCATGCAAGCAGAAATTTAAAGGCAGAATTTAAAGAGCGATTGTTAAGTTCGCGAGGTTACATGAGAGGAGCAGATACAATATGATAATGAAATTTGAATTGAACAATAATAAAATAAAATAAATAACGGTTCTAGTTATTATTTTAAAAAAAGATTTTAGTTATTACTTTAAATTTATCTAAAAAAAAAAGTTTTTTTTAAAAATAATAGGTTTTCATATTAATTTGGAAAAGATGTTAATGTTATTTATTTTAAAAAACAGATTTTTATATTATAACAAATTTTAATAAATTAATGATAACAATAATAATAATAATGGTAATAATAATGATAATAATGATAATAATAATAAATAATGATAATAATAATAATAATAATAATAATAATAATAATAATAATAATAATAATAATAATAATAATAATAATAATAATAATAAAGCAATAATGAATTTTAAATGTGCCAAATAACCCAACAATGTTGCTAACGCAGAAATGCGCTCATCGCAACCAGATCTAAATCGGACGAAACAAAATTTATCGCAAAGAAAAAGAAATTAAGCAAAAAATAGTATTATTGCTCACACAAAAATGCGATCATCGCAACCAGATCGAACTAATACAAATGTCACGCGTCATGCACACAAATGTGCAAACATCGTATCGACATAATTCGATCAAAAATCTTATATATATAAACTCTAACAATTTAAAAATTATATATGTATAAACGTAACAGTAATAGATAAAGAAAAAGAAATAACGGTAATAGATGAAGAAAAAGAAATAACGGTAAAAGATGAAGAAAAAGAAATAACGGTAAAAGATGAAGAAAAAGAAACAACAGTAATAGATGAAGAAAAAGAAATAACGATAAACGATGAAGAAAAAGAAACAATAGTAATGGATGAAGAAGAAAACTAAATAACGGCAAACGGCACTCACTCCTCTTAGGTTTTTTTCATTCTCTCCCTTTTTTACAACAAGGCAACACATGTATATATAGGGAACAAATTAGGGTTAACACCAAATTGTCAATAATGTCCCTAAAGCCCATTTTAAAGCCCAAACTAAATAATTAGTTAAGAAAAAATAAAATTTAAATAATTTAAAATAATTAAAATAAACTTAAAATAAAAACTAATAATCCTATTGATTCCTAAAATAAAAAATATTATAAAAAGAACAAAATTTTTTTCAATATTTTTTATTTTATGATTTTTTGGATATTTTTATGAATAATTTAGAAAAAAGTGAAAAAAATAATATTTTAAAAAATGATTTAATTAAAATACGAAAATAATAATTAAATAATAATAAAAAACTATTTTTGTTATTTTTTTAATGAAAGATAGAAAAATTTAGAGTAAAAATAATAAAAAACAAAAAAAAATGACAAAGGTGAGATTCGAACTCTCAACCTCTCACACTCATAACTCCTTACACATGTCCTCCTGCCAATTGTGCCATTTTTACTTTTTAGAAAAAAAATGCATGCCATATGATATTTACCTGCAAAAGTCAAACGACTACACAAATTTGTTAGTAATTGATTAAATGCAATGAAATGCAACGACAAATCTTAGGGCAAAATTTGGGGTATTACAGTTATTATGATAATATTTCTCACCCAACCTCTCTTTGATGTTGGCAAAAAAAAAAATCATGAAGTTTGACTTTGGTTTGACCACAGTTGACCTCAGTTTGACCTTTTAACTGCATTGACTGCTTTTGACTTATCTGATCATCTGACTGAGCAAACTTTTGAGAAAAGTCTTGAAACTTGACATGGGGGTTCTTATACACATATAAGATGTTATGAAGCTCACTTGAAGTCTTGGAAGTCCATTTAGCCTGATTAAAGTCAAAACCCTAGTTTTGGATGCACTGCTTAGGAGGTGCATTGTCTGAGGGAATTGTCAACTCTTCTGACCAATTGTGAATTTTGTGAACCTTGTGAACCTTCTTGGAACACAAAGTCTTGTATTGTGAGGGCAAATTTTGGGGTGCAACAGCGAACCATCATCAGCTTTTTGGTTGGAAAACATCTTCGACACTTACTTGCTGTGTGCAAAGGAAAACTTGTGAATGTAACCTTTATATGAAAGGTGTATTGCAGGAACACACACCCAAGTTAATTGATAACTACCTTGCCCCAAGGTTAAGATTGCGGTTTTTTTTGTAAAGAAAGAAACTCCAACTTCTAGGCTCGAAGGGGTTGACAAGGGAATAACTTCCTTATTTCTCCAGTATTTGGGGGATTGAAACAATGCCTTCATCATCATTAAAGTTTGATTTAAAGCATACTAACAAAAATTATGGATAATAGGTTTTCATCATCCTCCTTCAAATATTTGCATAATCAAAAGTTTGGACAAGGAGTAAATATTTGAAAGATAAAGCATAAAAGTGTAGATAATAGACAAAATGAATTGAAATCAAAAGTTGTAATGCTCATTTCATTAATATGAAAGTACAATAACTAATTAAAAGCAAACAACTTATACAAAATGAAGGAAAGTACAAACAACAAGAAACAAAAGGCCTAGTGACTAAATCGGTACAAAGATGAGTCGTCCTGTTTGAAACACTAGCGTTTAAGAAGATAGTATGTTGAAGTCCGACTGAAGCTTCACTTTTTATGTGTTGGCAAGGGATTGTTCTGGAAATTCGGATGACTATCCTTAAAATCAAGGATTCCAGTTCTAACCAACTCACGCACTCTGGCTTTTAGCGTATAATAATGCTCCAAGTCGTGGCCTGGGGCGCCCATATGAAATGCACAGCAGAGATCAACACTAAATCCAGCTGGAAGAGGATTAGGAGGAGGTTGCAGAGTCCTTGAAGTGATCAGCCTTTGTTAAACCAGGTCAGGATAAAGTTTTGTATATGTCATGGGAATAAGATTAAATTGATTCCTATTCCGATACTGGTTCTGTCCAACAGCTAGACATTGAGGAATCTTAGCTGGTCATGGAGCAGCAACAACAACAACATGATGATCAACATACTGAGGTCTAGGAAGAGGCCTTCTCACTTCGGTCGTGATAGCATTGGTCTGATCCTCTCTCTTCTTCTGGAAATTCCCATAGGATTTCTTTGCACCATTGGAAGATTCAGCGACTTTGGATACCTTACCATTTTTCAGTCCTTCTTCTAACCTTTGGCCAATAGTCACCAGATCTGTAAAGCTTGAAAAGAAGCTCCCAATTATCTTCTCCCAATAGAAAGGGGACAGAGTACCCATGAACATTCCAGTTAGTTTCTTCTTTGCTAGAGAGGGTTCAACCTAGGAAGCTAACTCTTTCCAATGCTGAGTGTATTCCTTGAACGACTCTCTCTCATTCTGAGACATATTTTCAAGATGACGGTGATCAGGAGCCATGTCCATATTGTATTTGTATTGCCTCATAAAAGCATTGGCGAGATCCTGGAAGCAGTGGACACTGTTATGCTCTAAGTTCATATACCACTTGAGAGAGGCACCACTCAAGCTGTCCTGAAAGTAGTGGATGAGAAGCTTTTGATTGCTGGTGTAAGCTGCCATCCTTCGGAAGTACATGACCAGATGAGCTCTTGGGCAAGAGTGACCCTTGTACTTTATGAACTCGGGAGTTTTGAACTTAGCAGGCATAACAAGGCCGGAAAATAAGCACATGTTGTCTGCATCCACATTGAAGAAATCAGTACCCTCAACGGCTTTGAGTCTCTTATCTATGATCTGAAACTGTTCACGGACAACCTCAGGCTCAACAAAATCTTCATGGTTTTCACCTTGAGCACTGACAGCATTGTACTCATAGAGAGGATTCTCAAAGGGAGCTCAGACAGTTTGGGTAACAGTGTGGACCACAGGCCTGGGCTCAGCAAAGACGGGAGCTTGAAAACCTGGTCTGACCAATCATAGCAGTAGACGCAAGGGGTGGAGAGTAGTTGTGAGGTAAACCAAACTCTGGCCAAGTTGAAGGCGGCATTTGAACAGGAGGAGGATCAACACTTAAAACTTCCTGAATGACTGTTATTTGAGATTCCCCTCTTGCCATCAGAACTTGAAGCATCTCGATAAGCTTAGTCATGCCTGATTTCAACTTATCGATCTCCATTCGGATTTCTGCATTGTGTACTTCTTTCTCTGACATCTTGCGTCTATAGTTAGCTCTAGTCCGATATCGGTGTCGAAGAATCAGCTTGATGACTCAAAGGTACACTGGAAGATAGAAACAACTGGACATGCGTTACTGGACAAACAGAGGTATGCAATGAACCATGCAAAGATGCAAATGCAATGCTATACGATGCAAGACAGGATGCAAAACACACATAACAGGACCAAAGGTTCGAGATCACATCATGAGGTCTGGGTAAAGATCCAACCACATGATGTGTACTAGGGGTAAAGCACCTGCACAACTGGTTCTAACAAAGTTCCCAAAGTCATCGACCCATCTTTCGAATATTATCGATACACCAACTACTTGGAAATCAATAATATTCCCAAGAGAGTCTCGTATTAGTGTAGTATCGCGTATCAACTACTTCGGGACTACTCCCTCATAGTCATCGCACTACGTCCTAAAAGGCCAAGTGGGGGTAAAAGGTAACTAAAGGTCCTTAGTGTCACAGGCTCCTAGGTTGAAAGTAGTAATGTTTTCACGAATACTCGTTCAACAAAACTACTCCCAAGAGGGCCTTTACTGAGCGGTGGTTTCTCAAGTCAGCTTGGTTGGGAATCAACTCCCTATAAGCCTTCTCGAATATACCACCTTCCTATCATAGGTGCACTCGAGTCCAGATATAAGACTTATGTTCACCACTCTAGGTAACAACCCTGCATACAGAAAAACCCAGACACAAATAGATACATGTACAAATATATACAAATATACAAGCAAGCAAACATATAGTAAACACAAATATAAACAAGGTGGGCTTAACCCTCTTAGGGGATTTCCCTAGTGAAGTCGCCATTTCTGTTGCGGTGAGAATCGGATATCAAGCTATTAGATTTAACTTGAATCACAAATCATGAAGTTCACCATCGAGCTTTGATTTATCCAAAGGAAAGGGTAAAGATCGAAGAAAACCCTAAGTGCGCCATGTAATAATGGAGCTAAGAGATCTAAGGTTTGGGTGTTGGTTATACCCAGGGAAGGTGTTAGCATCCTAAGTATTTGTAGTACTCTACATGAACCTCTTTTTAGTATTTGTGTTATTTTAAAGTTGCTTGCTAAGGGAAAAGTGCTAAGGTAAAGATCTAAATTATATACAAAGTATGCTCGCCAAGACACCGCATCTCGTGCCTACGTATCCTGACGGGAATGGAATCAGAGCAACCGTAGTTCCTCTAAATAGGGGTGAGGAACTCTTGACTGTGGTCAAGGTTCCAAAGGAAAAAGTAAATGTCTACAGTAAGACACCTACATAGAGTGCGGCGACTCTAAACTAATGGTTAGGATAAAGGGTAAGGAAGGGAATGTCCACGACAGGACGACTAAATAGAGTATGAATTAACCAACAACTTTCCAGAGACAAGTCGAATTGAAGGCAATAAGGGTTGACCAACACTTAGTCCAAAAGTGGCATCGAAAAATTAGGAAGTATCAAGAAACAATTAAGATAAATCAAGAAAATCCAGATTGAATTAAGAATTAATTAAAGATAAAACTAAATAAACTAAATTCCAAATAAACCGAAAGAAAATCCAAAAACCAACTAGTTAATTAAATTGTAATCTAAATAAAAATAAAAAAACTAAATAATTAAATTACTAACTAACTACAAACCAAAAGGAAAACTAAATATCTAATTACCCTAAAGTCTAGTTAGAACTAAATAATTAATTAAATTAAAACTAATTTACACTAAATAACCAAAAACTAAAAAAACTAAAGGGGTGTGAAGAGTGATTAAGAGGATGTATTAAACAAAAAACAATGGGCCTAAGAGTAAGTCAGCCCAACCAAAACTTAACCTAAATTAAAATAAAATAAAACTAAAAAAGAAATTAAAAGTAAAAAAGAGGAACAGAAACTCAACGTGAAACTGATTCCTTCTCCTTACAAATTCTAATATGCTTCCTCGCTCTCTTCGCCTCCCTCCTCTCGCGCGTCACTTCTCTTCTTCCACTCTCACAACGCTTCAATCTTCTTGTTTCCACTTTCTCTTTTGATTTAACCTCAAGCTTTATGGATCTCCCTTGGTGATGGCGAGTGGTTACGGTTTGTAGGACAAATGGTGGTTAAAGGGACGAGGTTGCCGTGGATTTGAAGGGTTGTTCTCAGGTTGCGATTGGGAACAGTTAGATAAAGTGGAGGATGAAGGAAAAAGACGATGAAGGTTTGAAAGTGAGCCGCGAGATTTCGGCAGTCAAAGGAAGAAGGTTTGGAAATTTGAAAAATGAATTGGGAGAGATGAACATGGAGGTGGTGCATGTTGTTTTATTGATGATAAAAAAATTGTGAGTCTTATTTGTGTAAATAGTGAAGGTTCTGTTATGAGGTTGAGTTTGTTGATGGTGGGAGAGTGGAGGGTCAAATTTAATGCCCTCAAGGAGTTGTTCTCTCGCTGCTAATTGAAGGCCCCCCTCCTCCTGTTACGTTGTCGCGTTCTGCTCTATCCAAAGAAGAAGAACATCAAAATATTGTATATTTCTCTGAAAACCCCATCCCAATTATTGAATCTTTTTATCTTGTAGCATTGTATATTACTTATGCATAAACAATCTTAAATATAAAACCTATTCATTCAAAATTAATTTCTCCTTATTACAATTATTCCATATTATTGTATCAATTACCATAAATGACAGAAGTAGAGTAGTTGGTTCCATATTACAATGCTAGTCACATGGATCATCATCTAATTTTAAAATCAGTGAAACATGCCAGATCTTTTTAAAAAAATGATTGATCACCTTGAATAGTTGGATTGGGTAATTGAGGCAAGATCCTTCTAGAAAGCATTGAATCAAGTGATTCAAGAGCAACACCATAGAGTTTCTGAACCTCGGGTCCTGAAGAAAGCCTGTTCACAATCCCCCTACTAATCTTCAATGGCGAGCCAGTCAGTGGGCCACTTCAGGTTCAAGTTTCTTCATTGCTTCATCAACAATTTTATAAAGTTCTAGATACATTTTTGTCCCTTGTAAAAGTTTTTGGCTTAAGGAGACACGATAACAGAGTATGTCCACGCGTCTAGCATCCTTTGCTACCATCAGTTGTTTTCTCCAACATCTAATACATTTAAAAACTAAATGAGATTATAGGTACCCAACACATTTGCCAAAAATCATCTTAAAAAGTCTATAGCTTGTCACACACATATTGAAATGAAATAATAGTTTGGCGTTCTTATTATTAACAGCAAAGCAATTCAAAAGAACATTCTCCACCGTGTTGAGTAAATTTCACAATCACTATAGTAAAGCAATTTAAAATAACATTAAATAATTTGTAAATCTTTTTCTTTCATAATGCTGATCATACCTAATATTAATCTTGACATGGCAGTCTTGTTCATGTTTAAAGAAAATTATGAACGGAAAAGTGCTATGATTATATTTCCTACTATATAGAGTCTGAAGGCCCAAAAAGAAAGGGGGGAATGATTAAAACCGAAAAGATATATTTCCAATTTGTCACAAGATCTTTCAATAGACTTTAAGCATGAAAAAATTTGTTAGATTCTGTGAATGTACATAAAGCTTCAAGTGTAGGAAACAATTTACGCCAAGACACAAAAAAACAGGAAAAACAAATTAAAAATAGCTTTTAAATGGATAAGTTATTTCATCTAAGGAAATGAAAATCATCTGTATAAAATTTACCCGAGTAAGTCATTTACTTTCCCACAAGAGACACAGTAGAAGTCTCCATCAAGTTTGGTGCTTTCGCCACCTTTGCCAATTCCAGAATCATCATGATAATTCTGGAAATCTATCAAATGATGTTGTTAATTGAGTCATTTCGCGCTTCTGCTGTACCCGCTACAGTTCTACTACCAACGATCATATCATGTAAAATAGAAGCCATAAATTGGAAGAGGCCTAATGCCATTTGGTGCAACATTAACAACAAAAGCATGTAGTGACCGACCATAGTTCAACTGCCCACGGGGAGAATATGTCTTATTACCTGGATCCAATTTGGATTCTCAAGACTTTGGTGTGTAGCAAGAACCTCAACGAAACCTTCATTTTTGTAGCCAGCCAACATCCTGAAGAGTTCTTATATTGTGTAATTTCTTTCCTAGAAGGCCATCAGTTGCTGCAAAAGCAAAGCTAAAATGTAACATGCTCATAGAATCATACACACTTCTGTGTATACTGTGTTGCACCCTAAAATTTTCTCAACCTATTGCACCTGGTTTATGTTTCAAATGCATTATCATTTGTATAGTCAACCATGTACATAGTCTAATCATTTGCATAACATAGCATAACAAGTCATATAACAAGGGATCAAGTGCCATTCTTATCGGAAAGAGGCCCATCAAGGGGTTTTATTCAAGTTCAAGACCATCCAAGTCATCAAGAAAGGTTTGAGGCTTTGAGAAGTTTGAGGGTCAACCAGTGGCTTTCTCTCCTAACTGGAGGGGTTGAAGATCATCAATGAGTGTGTGAGACATGACTGAGGGTATGGAATGTGTACAAAGATCATGGAAGACCTAATGGGTCATTTTGAAGATGAGACAAGTCATTGATACAAGTACAAGAGCCAGAGTTGAAGTACAGTCAACTAGGGTTTCATCTGGGTCAACCCTAGGACAATTGAGTGATTGAAGAGCATCAAGGCTTAATGGAAGGATGTGTGATTCATGAATTGATGTGTGGATACATGTGGGGTGTTGTGCCAAATAGAAATCAAAAGGAATCAAGAAGAAGAGGAGCTACTAAATTAGGGTTTCAGTGAAAAAACCCTAATTTAGGCCTAACTTCCAAAGCCAGATAAGTCAAAATGCAAGCTTCAAATGAATTATTGGTCAAAATGAAACTTGTAGAGCTTCTAAATAGATTTAATTTGAGTACTAGAAGTCTTCAAGAAGATTTGTAGAACTCGAGTTATGGTTCTTGCAAGTTATGGGTCCCTAGAGGACACTGAAATTTATCTGTGAAAGTCACTTGACTCCCAAGCAACTTTTGCCCATCAAGGAGTTTTCAAATGGATTCTTGGCCAACATTAGAGTTGTATATCTTGATATTAGATTTAATTTGAGTACTATAAGTCCTCAAGAGGATTTGTAGAACTCAAGTTATGGTCTTGGCAATCCAGGGGTATTTTGGGAAAGTTGAATTACAGGTCATTATTCAACATAGGTCCAAATCTCCATCTTCCACTCCTCAAATGAAAAAATGTTCAACATGAGATGTGTTCAAAATTATGTTTTTAGGCTAGATAAGAGGTCATGAGAACTTGGAATTGCTTGCTTCACAAAGTCACCAAAATGGCCTAAAATGAAGGTATTTTTTTAAATGAACCAAAGTTGGAAATTGGGATTTTTGATCTACACATCCAAACCAAGCCATATGACATACCAATTTGATTGTAAAATGCATTTTAAGAACATTTACATTGCCACAATTTGGAATTGAGGATTATTTTTAGGACTTGCTTTGTAAATGGGTTACTTGAATCATAAGTAACAATTGCAAAACCACACTTCCAAGCAAATACAAGGCTCCTTTCCATCTATACACCTCCAATATCTCATTTGGAGAGAATTTAAACTCAGAACAAGTGCAATTGCAAGCCAAAACATGAGATGGTATATGCATAGCATAAGAAGAGATTTTCATAGCATGAGAAGTTGATTTTCTCATTGGATTGATCCAGAAGATTCTAGAGTCTTCATTCACACTCTATATATGCATATGAAGTGATCCAAAGCTGGAGTTGGTGAGAATTGAAGGAGAGAAGAGAGATTTAGATCAGAAATTTCTTGTTGCAATTCAGAATCGGTTACAAGCTTTTACACCATTTCAATCCAAGATTTTGATTTCTATAGCTTCCATTTGTGTTAGTGAGTGTTTCCAGATCAAGTTCCAAGCAAATTGGTGGAGAAATCGTGTTCTTGCTCTTGGATTTTCTCACCTGCAACTCATAATCGGTTTCCATAATCCAAGCTACTTCAACTAATTCTTTTGCATACAGAAGTTAGATTACCATCCATTGAAGGTGTCTGGAAGTTCTCAAAGCTTGATTTGAAGATTTCATACTTCTGTTCATCAAGATTTCTCAGGTTGGTAAATTTCAAACCACAGCAGGATTTAAGTGTTTTCTATAGGAGTTAGTTGGTTAGATAGCTTGCAATTGATCATAGGAAGCTTTTAGGTATTGATTGGTGAAGTTTAGAGACAATTAGTGTGATGACACAAAATCTGTTCTTAATGATAACTTGCTTAATCTTGAAGTAGAACCTCAGTGTGATAGTGGAAAATGATCAGTGAAGCATGGTGAAGAGTTTAAGCTACTCAATTTCAAGATTGGTGAGTTTTGGTTCTTGAGTGATTTCTGAGATTTCCATCGGGTTTTGAGGAGGAGTAGGTTTCAATGATTGTGGATGCCATGGTTAGATTCCTTGTGAAATTTGGAGTGAGTTAGGGTTTTCGTTTTTGATTTTTGATGGAGATTTGATGGAACACGATGAAGAGGAGATGAGGTTGAAGCTCTCTGTTCATCCATGGCTTTTCCCTCCAAGAAGGTTCAAAGGTTGAAGATGACTTATAAGCCATCAGATTAGACGAAGACTTTTGACCAAAGCAAGATCCAATGGCCACGATTTGCTCTCAGTTTGTGAAGAAGAAGGCTGAGGGTGATACAATGTGTTTCATTAAAACGTAGCATTGGGCTTAAGTGCAACATTCTATCCACACCCTACTTGGGAGGCCCACTAGGAAATACACTGATTTAGATTGCTATCCACCACGTGTTTTTTTCTTTTTTCCTTGGTATTTTCATTTTATTTTCTGATGGATAATTGGGCTTAGGCGCACTGCTATCCCCACCCCTCTCTGGGCCCAGTTAAGGAAATGCATTGATTCTGATTGCTATTTGACACGCTAATTTTCCATTTTTCCATATTTTCTTACATTTTCACATTTATTTTTAGGTTCTTTAAAAAATCATAACTAATTGGAAAATTCATATTTTTGCATGGGAATTCTTTTCCCCATTTTTATCAAGACATAAAGAAAATTATAAAAGAATAAAAAATGTCATTTCATGCATTTTTCTATTTTTGGTTTATTTTTACTTTTAATAGCTTTTATTTCCTTTTCATTTGATGCATGTTACTTGCTGAATTTAGTATGATCATTCTATTTTGATTTTTGATGCCATTCTTTTTTCTATAGTTAGATTATAGTATTAGGTTCCCCCTGGATTTTTGTCACATTTTTGTGACTTAAATTTAATTGTTTTTGAGAGGTGTGAGGCAAGTGTGCTAGAATTAGGGTTTCAACTTGACATAGGTGCATTTCAACACATAGTTCTTGGGTTTTTAGTTTGATTTAGGCCTTATGGTTTATGTGGGGTATAGGGTACATAGTTAGGATCCTTTAGAAATTAATCTAGGATTTTATGATGAGTATTTCCATTTTATCTGATTTTTGCAAGTTGATTGATATTGGTGTGTTTCCCTCTTGGGACAGTGATTGGTTTGATGAGTTTTGGGCCTTTTCTTTGGGTGTTGGGGTTTGTGCTTGGCTTATGGAGCTAGTGAAGATCTTGAGGATGATTGAAGACAAATGATGATGCTTGGAGCTTGAAGTTGCTTGTGCTTGAAGATGCTTGATGAAGACTTAGGAAAATAGGAGATATAGGGAGAGCTTTAGATTAGACTGGTTTTATCTTTCAAATATAGAGAGCTTCTTGTGCCTCTATTCCATCCTATGACACAAGGTCCCCTAAAAGAGTTTCATCTCTCCTTAGGAGGGATGTAGAGCATGCTTTGATTGGGTAGAACCTTGAGGATGCCTCTCCCTTGCTATGATAAGATCTTAGTGATTTCCCTGGGTTATCATTAAGCTTTTTAACATTCCAACTTCATCTTTTAGTTAATTCTCTTCTGTGAGGGTTGTATTGAAGATTGGAAGCCCATTGAAGATGAAGTTCATTACTGGATAAGAGGAAGCTTGTGCCTGACAAAGCTGGATATCTATTGAAGACTAGTGTTATACTGCTGGTTGAAGCTGTTTGTTGTTTGGATTCAGTGATTGCTAAAGTTGAAGGTTGTTGGAGATAAGAGCTTACCTGAAGTTTGAACATCATTGAAGAGTGAAGAGAGGACCTTGCTTGAAGTTGTTACTGTCAACCTTTTGCTGTTAATCAACTGTAGCTGCCAGAGCTGGTGCTGCCTGAACTACTTGCTGTAGGAGCTGGTGTTGCTATCTGAGCTGGAGTTGGGTGTGGCTTTCCCTTTTCTGTATTGTTTGTAGGCTTGTTCAGATTACCCCTAGGTTTGAGGTGGAGCTTGTCTCCTCTTGCCTATTGCTTTCTCCCTTGCCTCGCTTGTTTTGCTGCATCTCATACATTTTACTGTTTACTGTATATCTGCTGTTTCTTTTCCGTTTATCCCCTAGGATCTCTGATTTCCTCTGCGCAGGAGGGAATTATGACAGACATTAGGTTGTAATCCATGCATGACAACATTAGGGTAGTTTTGATTCCCCTTTCAAACCCTAGGTTTTTAGACTTCTCTTCTATCTCAGAACAATTCAAAACACAGTAATAAGGATTATCGATGTCGTACGCTACGAGCCTTAAGCTAGTTGAGAAAGGTTGCTGGAGGGTCACTCTTCAGTAATCTGACTGCCTAGTGTGTTACCCTTAGGGTGACATACGACGTAGTCACCCTCAAATCATAGTCTCTAGTGCGTCAGAGATTGCAAACATCATAAAAGACAGTTCTTGCGTAAAAGACTGAAAACAAACATCAAAGTGTCATTTTTGTCCGCTTGGACTCTTAATCAGGAAATACCCTTTCATAAGGAGATAAAAAACACTCATACAAGCTTGTGTCTTCCATAGCCCGAACTACGTTTGCTCTGATCTTTCATACTGTATGAAAGTACGTAGGCATAGGATGCGATATCCTAGCGAGCAACCTTCCCCTCCTTTCCCGTAGGTAGGCGAACTACGCTGACTCTGATTTCTCGTTCCAGATGGGAATACGTAGGCATAAAGTGCGATTCTTTGCCGAGTCATTTTCTTTTCTTTTAACCCCAGACCTGTAGAGTAAGTAGAATAACAATCTGTACTAGAAAACAAGCGTGGATCCCGTCGAGTACGACGGACGTGAGGGGTGCTAATACCTTCCCCTTGCGTAACCGACTCCCGAATCCAGGATTTGGTTGCGATGACCATTCCTTTCCCGTCTTTGCGGTAGGTTTACTTTGAGCATTCCCTTTCCCTCCTTTGGGATAAATAATGCACGGTGGTGACTCTTCTGTTCAGCCGGCGCCGATTTTCGCAGTAGCGACATACTGGTAATCACTGTGAACAAAGATATATCACCTTTGGAATTTCCAATAACGGAGTAACATTAAAAAGTAATGGCAAAATCAATATACATGATATGAGCTATCATACCTCAGGGTAATTGTGACCGTCAACCTTATGCAACCGCATGACGAGATCCCGGGTTGACTTAGTGAATTTTTTAAGCCTCTGATATTGAATCATAAAATAAAAATTACTAAATTAAAAAAAAATTCAAAATCGAGGGTAATATGGTAGAAAGGTTTTTACCGTGGAAGTTGAAGATCATGGTTTTTACGACGATGAAGATCAAGGGAAAAAGTATCAGAAATTGAAATCAATCGACCAAATCACACTAGTATCAGAATCAGAATAAAACAAAAACCAAAAGGAAAACAATTACAGAAGCACTATATAATAAAACAAAATCACACCAGTATCAGAATCACGCCCAACTCCATATTCTCACCACGTATGAGGTCATGAATGTTGCACCATAAACTCAAAGTTAACTTCAAGAATAACAAAACAAAATCACACACTAAACATGAGAAAGAGAGCTCCACATAATAAAATCAAAAACACAAATAAACAAAATTATAATAACATCAATCATGAACAACAGAGCTTGATCCACTTTTGCATTCAAATACATCCAAAACCAAATGAAAAAGTCAAGTAATGCAAAATAAACGATGATATAAAATTACACATACCTCATTCGCTTTGCGGCTTCACATTATTAAAATCAATATGGCCAACATCTGAATGATACTGGAACACAAATAAAACCCAACTATTCAATATTTATACAAAAATAAAACAATCAAAATTAAAATACATAAATCTAAATGAAATTCTATTTTGAGATAAAAAGTGTAAGATACTATCACAGAAGAAAAAGAAGATGAACAACAAACCCTAATTTTGTTCATCTTATTTTGTTTTGTTTTTCTTTCTTCCAAATTGCACCCCATGAAAAACCAGATCTATTATAACCAATAATACCAGAAGTAATAATAGTAGTCATTCTTAAAATTACAAAAACCTCAAAAACATAAAAAATCCAGAAATTTTTTCTTTAAAAAGATCAAACTTTGAAATCTTTAACACATATACAAAAAGGCCCAGAAGATTTTTTGTTATAAAGGACCAAACTTTCAGAAAGGGAATGAATGATTGACGAGAAATGAGAGTAGAGAGAGGATTGGAGATATGAGAAAGAAAGCGGAAGAGGGATCTAAGAAAGGGAGGTGATGACAGAGTTAGGGTTATGGAAAAAACAGATGAAACAGTAGAGAGAAAATGGGAATGAGAGAGAAGAAGAGAATAGAGATCTGAGAAAAAGGGAGAAGACGATCTAAGAAATGGGACAGGTTAGGCGTTGAATTGGTTTGGTGGGAAGGGGGGAAATTTTGAGGATGACAATTGTTGATGGACATTTGGCATCAAAGTAGAGGCTTGGGTCAATATTAATTGAGTGATTTATTAATTACCGAAATGTCCAAATGATAGTGTAAATTAAAATACTTAGAAGGGCAGTATCGTCAAGGCATCCAATTGAATTTTGAAGGGTTGATAGTTGATTTATTTCCTAGAGGGCCATCAGTTACTGCAAAAGTAAAGATTAAATGTAACATGCTCGTAGAATCATACACACGTCTGTGTATACCGGTAATCACTGTGAACAAAGATATATCACCTTTGGAATTTCCTATAACAGAGTAACATTAAAAAGTAATGGCAAAAACAATATACATGATATGAGCTATCATACCTCAGGGTAATTGTGACCATCAATCTTATGCAACCGCATGACGAGATCCCGGTTTGACTTAGTAAATTTTTTAAGCCTCTGATATTGAATCATAAAATAAAAATTACTAAATTAAAAAAAATTTCAAAACCGAAGGTAATATGGTAGAAAGGTTTTTACGTAGAAGTTGAAGATCATGGTTTTTACGACGATGAAGATCAAGGGAAAAAGTATCAGAAACTGAAATCAATCGACCAAATCACACCAGTATCAGAATCACACCCAACTCCATATTCTCACCACGTATGAGGTCATGAATGTTGCACCATAAACTCGAAGTTAACTTCAAGAATAACAAAACAAAATCACACACTAAACATAAGAAAGAGAGCTCCACATAATAAAATCAAAAACACATAAACAAAATTATAATAACATCAATCATGAACAACAGAGCTTGATCCACTTTTGCATTCAAATACATCCAAAACTAAATGAAAAAGTCAAGTAATGCAAAATGAACGATGATATAAAATTACACACACCTCATTCGCTCTGCGGCTTCACATTATTAAAATCAATATGGCCAACATCTGAATGATACTGAAACACAAATAAAACCCAACTATTCAATATTTATACCAAAATAAAACAATCAAATTAAAATACATAAATCTAAATGAAATTCAATTTTGAGAGAAAAAGTGTAAGATACTATCATAGAAGAAAAAGAAGATGAACAACAAACCCTAATTTTGTTCATCTTATTTTGTTTTTTTTTCCTTTCTTCCAAATTGCATCCATGAAAAACCAGATCTATTATCACCAATAATACCAGAAGTAATAATAGATCATTCTTAAAATTACAAAAACCTCAAAAACATCAAAAACCCAGAAATTTTTTCTTTAAAAGGATCAAACTTTGAAATCTTTAACATAGATTAAAAAAGGCCCAGAAGAGTTTTTGTTATAAAGGACCAAACTTTCTGAAAGGGAATGAATGATTGACAAGAAATGAGAGAAAGAGAGAGGATTGGAAATATGAGAAAGAGAGCGGAAGAGGGATCTAAGAAAGGGAGGTGATGACAGAGTTAGGGTTTATGAAAAAAAAAACAGATGAAACGGTAGAGAAAAAATGGGAATGAGAGAGAAAAAGAGAATAGAGATCTGAGAAAGAGGGAGAAGAGGATCTGAGAAATGAGACAGGTTAAGCGTTGAATTGATTTGGTGGAAAGAGGGGGAAATTTTGAGGATGCCAATTGTTGATGGACATTTGGCATCAAAGTAGAGGCTTGGGTCAATATTTAGAGCTGGCAAAACGGGCTACCCGGCCCGTGACGGGCTGGCCCATGACGGGCTCGAGCTTTGTTCGGGTCGGGCTAAAAAGCTCGGATTATAAACGGGCCACAATTTGATTGACCAAACCCCGCCCTTCACGAGCTAAGGTTTTTCGGGCCGACCCGGTTTATATTTATAATTTTGTTTTTTTAAATTAAAAAGTGAGTGTTTTATTTAAAAAATAATATAATATTATTAATATATTGTACACATCATACTCTAGTTTTATTATAGTGTCAAATTACAACAGTATGACATTTCACATAGAAAATGCATCAGTGTGACATTTCATTTCACTTAGAAAATGATAATAATGTTGTACACATCAAAATATAACTTATAACATTTCCCTTGGTGCATTGTTTGTCTTTTTTCATTTGAATAAGGATTCAAAACAAAGTTAAATTTTCAATGATAACATTAAGTTTTACAAATTAAATTAACAAAAGGTCTAAAATTCATTAAAAAAACTAAGCGGGCTAGCCCGGTTAAACATCAGACTTTTAACGGTCCGAGCTTAAAAGCCCGGATAATAAATGGGCCTTATTTTATTTGTTCAATCCCGTATTTTTTGACGGGCTTTCGGGCCGGCCCGGTTGGTCCGACCCATTTTGCCGACTCTATCAATATTAATTGAGTGATTTGTAAATTAAAATACTTAGAAGGGCAGTATCGTCAAGGCATCCAATTTAATTTTGAAGGGGTGATAGTTGACTAGAATTTTCTTCCATAGATACTGTCGAGTGCCACACGAGACACGAGCAAAAACCGATCCAAAACGTAAGAATCTTCCACCGTTTTCTCCTTCCCAAAACGTTCTCTTTCCCTTCTTTTTTCGCTTCCCAGGAAAATTCATACTAGCCTCTAATCATTTTAATCAAATTTTACATTTTTGCAGCATGCAGGAAGTTGAAGAGCCTCAACCCCAATCAACACTAGGTAATTTAGATTCGATCAAGAAAAAAAAATTGTTTCAATTTCTTGTATGATTGAGAAATAACTGTTTTAGTTTGTTGCTACTGTGTTAATTATTGTAGGTCAAGAAGATATAGATGAAGTGTTTGATAAAAGTTCTGCAAATGATAAAGGTGAAACACCAGAAGAGTTGTTGAGTAGTCCCCCAAAAGTTGATTCTGAAGTTGAGGTTCTTCATGAGAAGGTTACCAAGCAAATTATCAAGGAAGGTCATGGCCAGAAACCTTCCAAGTATTCAACATGTTTCTGTAAGTATCTTAATTAGTCATGATTTGACTATGTCATGCTTGTAATTAGTGTGAAAAAACTCTGCGGTTAATTTCATGATAAATGTTTCATGTTAGTAGAAAAACACTCTAGAGTTGTAGGATGTTTATAAGGAAGTTTGTTGAAATGGGAAAGATTTATGCTCAAGTATATAACATAATCACTGAGTGAACCATAGTTTAGTCTTTGAAAATGTAGGCGTAGAGCAGTTTGGTCTCAGAGCTATAGGAGTTTCAAAATGATTCATGAAATTGTAAATCTTTGATCACATTAGTCCTTTTAGTAGTTCAAATGTTTGACTTTTTTTTTTTTGGGGGAGGGGGATTAGAAAATGTTCAATTTAGTTCATGAAATTGTTTCGGAGGAACTTATATACTCAAGATTTTTCAATTTAAAGGATTGTTTTGGAATTTCATTAATTTTAATGATCAAAATGCCTGACCTCTACCAATATGGAAATGTTTTTTCATGACAATGAGAAAAGCTAGGACATTTACTTTTGGTTTACCATAAGGGATTCTTCTTTTCTTTAGGCTGAATGTAGGTGAAGCAAAATGCCAAATTGTGTTATGCATTAGTTAGTTCTCATGAGCCCTTTCTTGCATAGTCTTTTTATCTTTTCTTGTTGGAGTTGAGTCATGATTGTGACCTAGGTGGTTTATGGTGGTAGTCCATTATAGGGCGTGGTCTGAGAACACGGAGCACAAATTTGAAGATACATGGCAAGAGCAACGACCAATTGAGATGGTAATAGGAAAAGGTATAGTTTAAGTTTGAAGTATTGGATTTCTTATTTCCATTGATCAATTGGACTTGTGGTACTTTTTTTTTTTATATGGAGATTCCTATATCTATTCTCTAGATCGTTGATTTTCCCATTTATACAATGGTGTACTACATGCCTAATTATATTGTGCGTTCCTATTCTATAAATGTTAGTCTTGTTGGACCCTTGCCGACGTGTTTTATTAGGACAGGGTGATCTTACAAGCTCGAAGTGATGAAATTTGTTCAATATGCTGTCTTCCATTATTTTCAATTACTACTTATGCAATTCTAAGTTTTTGCAATCAAGACATCCACGAAATATATGTTTGCAACGTGTATTGCTTTACCAGACTTGTTATTTGGTTTTGACGGATTTTAACGAAACAGAGAAAAAAGAAATGACCGGCTTGGGCATTGGGGTGGCAAACATGAAAGCTGGGGAACGAGCATTGCTGCGCGTGAGCTGGGAATTAGGATATGGAAAGGAAGGAAGCTTTTCTTTTCCTAATGTTCCACCCATGGCAGATTTAGTTTATGAAGTTGAGCTCATTGGTTTTGACGAAACAAAAGATGTAAGTTGGTATTAAATTATTGTATGGCCATGGTCTAAGTTAGATGCTTATAGTTCCTAATTCACAGGGAAAAGCTCGCAGCGATATGACTGTAGAGGAAAGGATTGGTGCAGCAGATCGGAGAAAGATGGATGGAAATGCTATGTTTCAGGAAAATAAACTAGAGGAGGCCATGCAACAGTATGAAATGGTTACCTACTAGTGTTTCTTCTGCTCTTCGACATAATTCTTTTTATTCCTTATCCATGAAAATTTATTTCTTCTCTCTATCTTGATAAATTATTGATTGTCTTGGTTCTTGTCAGGCCATTGCTTATATGGGAGATGACTTCATGTTCCAGTTGTTTGGGAAGTATAGGGATATGGCTCTGGCTGTAAAGAATCCATGCCATCTTAACACGGCAGCCTGTCTGATTAAGCTTAACCGCTATGAAGAAGCTATAGGACAATGCAGCATTGTAAGTATATGACTTTTAAAGTTATCTCAGCATAAAATATTGTTATTTTTTTTTTGTTGAAATGTTTGCTAGTCATTGGGGCTCTGATATTCTTTCTGATATAAAAATAGTGTTGAAATATAAAATTAGATTCCTTTCACCCAATTTTGGGTTTTGATTTGAGTCGAATATAAGTATAAAATTATAATCGTCTTGCTTTAAGTATGATCACACAATAATGAGGTGGTAATACTGTCTTATTTACACATTGGAGACTGGTCATGCTTTTGTCTTGAGGATTCCTTTTAATCTTAACGAAGGGAAAATTCATACTGTTTTTTGTTTATTTGCATCATTAGCCAGTCAAAGCATTCTTAGACAGAAGTTGTAGACTCTTTACTATTAGACACGTATTGTCATATTTGTAGGCCTAGTTTGGATAACTAGCTTAAGTAAGCGTTTATAGCCTAAAAACTTATCTTATATGTTCTTATGTATAAGCTGTTTCTATAACGAAAAGTAAAATAAAGTAAAATTGTTTCACACAAGCTAGTTATAAGCTACTTCTTGTGAGCTTATGAAAATAAGCTGAAGACAACTTATGCATATGGCATAAGTTGTTTTCATAAGCTCTCCTGAACTGTCACAAATGTTTATGCTATTAGGTAAGTTCAAATAAGCAAATCCAATCAGGCCGAGTCAATGAAAATCTATAGTTGTTGTCAACAAAAAGTTATTTTAGCTCTAATTTAGTGCGAAGTTGTAGTGCTGCATTAAGTCTTATTTGTTTCAAGATACATATTTTTTGAGAAAATGAGTTTAGCATTGTAACATTCCCCTGTTTGATACAAATATTTCTTTTTAAAATTTCCACGGTATCATGGGTCCCTATAATATATATACTTCACTCATGTTTCTCCCTTATTTATTCCCCCACTATAAAGAGTGAGACATTCCCATGGGAGTCTAAGTTACCTTCAAACTCAACCAATTTTAACTTTTCACATCCAACTCATTCTACCACATTTATTCACTATTTACATTTTTTAAAGTTTTTGAACTAAATAAAAATATTTCCAAGAATATTATGTAATTACCAAACATACTTGTAAATTGTAATAGCATTTTCAGAAACATCATTCCTTAGAATTATAACTATAACATGAAACAAACTTCTCTTAGACGAGTCATTGATGAAACTTGCAGGTATTGAGTGAGGACGAAGGCAATGTGAAGGCATTATTTAGGAGAGGTAAGGCTAGAGCAGCACTTGGACAGACAGATGCTGCCAGGGAAGATTTTCTAAAAGCGCGTAAATATGCACCGGAAGATAAAGCAATTGCAAGAGAATTGAGGCTACTTGCTGAACACGACAAAGCTATTTATCAAAAGCAGAAAGAGATCTATAAAGGAATATTTGGACCAAGGCCTCAACCAGTACCTAAGAAAAGAAATTGGCTTATACTTATTTGGCAGTGGTTGGTTTCAGTGTTTTATAGCTTTACAACACTCTTCAAACGTGAAAAGAACAAATCTGACTAATTTAAGCTGTTGAACTCAAGACCATTGAAGGGAGAATTGTTCACTCAATTCTAGTTTTACTTTTTTCTTTGCTAATGAAACAATCAGATGTTAGAAAAAATTGTTGTTTCACTCTTCACTATTGGACTTAAACACTTGTTTCAATAAGCCATTCTTTACAGTTTCTGAAAAACTAGTACCTTCTTGGGTATCAATCACTTATGTCTCAATCACTATGACATGAAAAGAGTGGTCAATGTTGTGCATGGCTGTCTCTCAGTTGACAATGAGAGACACGTTCAGTTCACCAATGTGAAATTTCAAAATGACAGTGATGTGAGAACCATGTTCTCAATATTTGTTATGTTTAAGATCAAGAGATGAATCAAGTTAGATGCTTGTCTCTCAGTTGACAATGAGAGACACGTTCTGTTCACCAATGTGAAATTTTAAAATGATGGTGATGTGAGAACCATATTTTCAATATTTGTTATGTTTAAGATCAAGAGATACAAGTTAGATGCTACTTTGGTTTGTTTGTACTATATCTTCAGCATGATTTATTATGAGATATTTAATAAAATCACAATGAACATGGTTAAGTTCGACAAAGTAACTAGTATTTTAATTATCAGAAGTTATTGAAGTTTGACATGTATTTTAGAATTCGGTTCTTCAAAAACACATTCTAAAATTTAAAGCGTTTTTGTCAAAGTGAGGTTTTTTTTTTTATGGGAATTGTTAATTGCATTCTAAGTGGTGGAAAAACACCTTATGAAAAATTAAAATTGTTCCTTCGGATAAGTTGACCTAGGTGAATCTCTCGGAGCATCTGATATCATATAAGGATGCGACATCCTGAAATACCACTGGATGTAGCCCTGTACAACACTCCAGTTGATAGGAGTTATGGTACTCGGTGTCTCTGTTGGTGCTAGAGGATCAAGACAATAATCAAACATGGTATCCATATCTCTACATGTCATAACGAAAGGAGAGACTCAGAAGGGTTTTTAGAAATAATTTGCATGTAGTCAAACTGCCACATGACGCGCTCAAGAAGACGAGAATACATCAAACGTGAATCGCATGTTAGACGAAGATGACTTATCTAGAGGGGGGGGGGGGGGGGGGGGTGGGGGGGGTGGGGGGGGGGGGGGGGGTGGGGTGAATAGATACCCAAATAAAATTTTGCTTTATAAAAAGTGTTTTAAAAAATGATACCTAGCGGAAGTAACTTGGATCGACTCGTCTAAACCGAACCGCTATCGAAAATCTAGGATATGTGTATGTGAAAATCATTGAAGATAATGATAAGCTATTCAACTAATATGATTCGATAACAATCTCTTAAAGACTACTTAATAAGTAATGTTATATCCAATAATAATTCACAAAACCACTATAGAGGCAAATTATCGAACACCTTGTGTGCAATCGATTTTTCTTAGAAATTTACACAGTTTTGTTGATCTTAAAATCCAATCACAATCTAAAGGATTGTGATCCACTCAACAAAACGTTTATCAAATTGTTTTCAAAAGAGTTTTCTAGACGAATTAATCGCACAAATGATGAACATAACAATTTGCAAATAAAATATAAAAGAGATATAGAGAGTGAGAGTACACAAGGATTTGTTTAGGCAGTTCCCCAATCGGCCTCGCTATGGGTACGTTTGCCCTCAATTAGAACTCAAATTGAGATAATGAAATTAACCTTACTTTGCAAATTGTAGTTTAGAAGAGAAATGTATCAATGCAATCCTACAAACTCTAAGTTTGATGTTGATCCTAACAATTTCTCTTCCCTTGATCCGAGCTTGATCAAGTCACCCAACAATTCCAATTCGATTCAGAGTCTCCACAACCCTTCAAATTCTTCACTCGATCGAATTTGAAATGCGAATTGTTGTAACACAAGATTTAGCAAGATGATCCCCCATCTCACGCTACTCCTTTGTATGAACCACAACCCTTTAAAGCCTTCACTTGATCGAATCCAAACTTGAGTAATCTTGTCCAAAACCTTCTAATATCCACTTTGATCTTGAAGGAAAACCCCACCTTCATTTTCTTATTTGAATCCCCCATAAGATCTCAACCCAATTTACAGTACCACAAGCTAAATTGGACCTTATCAACTTGATTCTAGATGACACAAAACAATGAATGATTATGTATACTTTGCTTATGTCTATGCATAAAACCAAGGTTGAAGATAATGACGACTATTAGTATTTTCGAGGTTTCGTTTATATTTTTACCAAAATCATTGAAAAGAAATGATGCATGAACATGTATATATATGCTTGCATGTTGAGAGGCAAAGCAATGCAAAAGATTTTAAGAAAATTCTGAATTTTTGGAAAATTTCATTGCACAAGCCGACTTATGAAAGTTATGTGCCGACCTGTATAGGTTATGCTATCATACCCTAAATTTCCCCCCACTAGATTCATCAACATTTACTCATTGGCATTCATTCATCTGTAGCTAGTCATTCATTCTCATATAGGCAGTCATTTCATTCATATGTATCCCATTATTTGATTTAGTTTCTTATGATCATTTCATCTGGTCACAGAGGCCTAAATCAAGAGTAGAAGTTGGGAACCCATGATCGATTTGTTTGATTGATCTGTCTAGGCCAATTCATTCATTCATGCCATGCACCATTAGAGGTCATTGAAGTAAGAAATTTTCTTAGTTCATTTGGATCATTTTAATTTATTTTTGGTTTATAAGCTAAGAACTATTTGCTCTAAAGTTTCTGAGAAATGGATTATCATTTGGACAATTTGAACGTTGCATGATCCTTTGTCATGATCTATGCATTCCTCACATTCATTCCATGCATACATTACCTTATTTTAAAACCATTACTAAAGTGTTCTCAATGGCAAATTTCATTTTTTGGCCTTGATTTTCATTTGGTCTCACATTCATAATGTTGCAATTCAATGACCAAATTGGTCTCAAATGGCACACATTTCATTTTTGTTTTCATTCATAATGTTGTAATTCAAGGACCTATTTGAACTAAAAGTAACAAATATGCATTCACATTTTTTGAACTATTTTCAAAGCTTCTCAATGCATCATTAGGTTACAGTGAGATTTTTCTATTCAAGTTTGGTACATTTAAAGTTTGTGTTACAATTTGAATAATAATAAGGGATGTGCAGTTTGAAAACAAGTTCATTTTTTCTTAGGTCACAATGTACAAATTCCATGTCATTTCACATTTACAACTTCATGACCAATTTTGTTAAAACACTTACAAACTTCATAACTAAGACCTAGTGCTAACAAACTATAACTTGGTCTTCAAGGTTCATTGAATCACATTTAGGTACACATCATTTCATTACTAAGTCACCCCTTAAAAACTCATTTCTTCAACCTTCCATGATCTTTGCTCCATGAATCCAACCTCCAAATTTGATAACCATTCTCCAAATGTCTTATTGGTGATAGCATCTTGATACCTATAATAGAAACCAAAGCAAGGATTTAAA
>CAWUDS030001160.1:0-46287 GCA_963859935.3 Lathyrus sativus
ATATATATATATATATATATATATATATATATATATATATATCATCAAGCATATTTATCATGCATATATTCAAAGTTCTCAATCAAACAATTCACACACAAGCATACTTTCATATAACAATGATATCTGTGCCATGTGACTCATATAAAACTCATCAATTCTCACCAATCCCTACTTGGGATTATGGGTACATCATTTATCCCCCACCAGGAACAACATCTAAGTTATTCTACCCCGGTGATTATTCCACTAGGAACGATATCTTAGTCATTCTACCCCAATGTATACGACCATGTCACTATACCTCACTAGGAACAACATCTTGTTATTCTACCCCAGTGATTACTCCACTAGGAACAACATCTTGTTATTCTACCCCAGTGAGTATGAACCTTACACATATATACATTTTCAACATCATCATCACATTTACCAAGCAATGCACATATTTTCACAATATATTCTCATGCATCCTTCACATACAATTGCATACAATTATCATGCATTCACAATTCAATACCATCACCACATTTATCAAGCAATGCACACATATTCACAATATGTTCTCATGCATTCTTCACATACAATCGCATACAAACAATATACATTCACAATTCAATACCATCACCACATTTATCACAACTCAATCATATATATATATATATATATATATATATATATATATATATATATATATATATATATATATATATATATATATATATATATATATATATATATATATATATATATATATATATATATCGCAACCTATATATAATTCACCATTCATTCATATACATCACAAGGTATATTTATTCACAATAAACATATTCATCACTCCACATAAGCATTTACAATTATGTTTATTTACCAATACACAATTCATGATGATAAATGCAACTCATAGAGACCGAATCATGACTCCATGCAGATGCACATGCGGTACCGACTCATTCAGCAGATTCAATTGAAGAACCAAATGGAACCATCGCTCGTTACCAAAGTAACTCCCCTTCGGGCCTACGATGTTCACCCATCGCTCACACCTCACATGGGAACACGATGTTTCAGGATTGCTCACACCCCACACGGGCACATAACCTGATCACTCACACCCCACACGGGCACATGATCTGATCGCTCACACCCCACATGGGCACACGATCTGATTTCTCACACCCCACACGGGCATACAATCATTCAGCAGATTCTACACAGAATCAATCAGCACAAGAATGTATATCATGATGCTTCACATACAAAATGACTCCATACACTTCTTGAAATGCATACATAATCATAATGTTTTCATGCATTTTCATCTCATCTAATCTCATACAATCATCATACATTCACAATGGATAGTCCATATTGTATTCATCATTTATCTCATTCTATCGCATACAATCAATATCCATTCACAACAATTATGCCAAACGACAACCGAACGCTCTAATTATTTAAGACTCACTACTTAAAATAATTAATATCGATTAATCGGTAAAATCGGCTAAAAATAATATTTCTTCTCACCAAGTTATATAACATATTATTAGCTTCAGTTTGATATAAAGAACGACAAAATCCGATAAACGGTGAAGAAGTTATGAATTTTCAAAGTTTTGAAAAAATAATATTTTTCTCACACTTACAATGTTAACCGGTTAACACACCCAGATTTTAAAAATCCTGGTGCATTAACACTCTGTTAATCGGTTAAGAGATATGGTTAACCAGTTAACGGCTTCAAAAACTCAGTTTTTAGGCCATTTTTATACCGTTAATCGGTTAACCCAAAGTGTTAACCGGTTAACGCCTGAAATTTTGGAAAAACAAGGTTACAAGTTTGTGCCCAAAACCTCCAAAAATCTGACCTATTTAATTATTTTCTCCCGATTAAATACCTACTCATCATTACCAATCATATAGTAATAATTTAGGATCATAAAGCGCAAATTCTACGACTTCCGATTTTCATCCAAAATCTTAACCTCCAATTGTCCTAAAATGTCAAAACTCATAAATTCAACCAAATTCAATCAAACGAAATCCAATAATCATGGCTAAACATTACCCAACTAAACTACGCAATTTATTTCGAGTTTCATCCGCGAAAACATCAGTTTCTATCGATTTAACTCATTTCTGCCCTAAAATGGAAAATGAGCAAAAACTCTCCAACAATCCAAACCAATTCAACAAACACATACATAATCATACACATTGATAAGATAATAATATTTCACACCCTTACCTTGATTAATCGGAAGCTAGAAGCCGTTCTTGAGCTTTCCAAGCTTTTCCTTCTTTTCCTTCTCTTTTCCCCTCTTCCTCTTTCTTTCTCTTCTCTTTCTCTTATGTTTCTCCCGTTTCCTTTTCCTTCCATATTTCCTTATATATATTTCCCTTCTATTTCTCTCCAATATATTTCTTCTCTCAAAATATCTACCAATTCCTTTAAATAATCATCCAATAATTTCAATAAATCAATTAATTAACATAAATAATTAATTAATGAAAATTGGGCTGTTACAACTCTCCCCCACTTAAAAGATTTTCGCCCTTGAAAATTATCTTAATGAACAGAGTCGGATACGACTCTCTCAACTGGTCTCCCACTCCCAAAGCTAACTTTCTCCAGCTGGTCCTCCCAACTGCCTTCACCAAAGAAACCTCTTTACCTCGAAGTTGTTTCTCGTTCATCAATCTGAACTAGCAACGCCTCAATAGTCAAATCCTCTCTCACTTGTACACCATCTATCTGAATGAATGCACTTGCACTTCCTCAACTTAGGTACATGACACATCATGTAATTTCACAAGCGACAGCGGTAAAACAATCTAACATGCTACTTCTCCCACGCTTCCGCTGCGTCACTCTGATACAATTCAATAAAACATGGTGTGTGCTTCCGAGACTTCAAAGCTCGACAAACACCAGTCACCACTGTAACTCTCAAAACACGTCATTTCTTGGATCTTCTTGATTTTTTCAGTCGTCTCTTACACAATCCTCAGGTTCGAGCACAACACTCTCGCCTGAATCATATCAATGCAAAGGAGTCCTACATCTCCCACCATATAAATCTTCCTACGGTGCCATTCCGATACCAGAATGATCACTGTTATTGCAGGTAATTCAATCAACGATAATTAACTATCCCATGATCCACCTTGATCCAACACACAAGCTCTCCACAAATCATCTAAAGACTGGATAGTTCTCTCTGTCCGTCCATCCGTCCACAGATGATAGGCAGAGTTCAGCTTCAACATGGTACTCAAAGCGTCTGCAAATCCTCCCAAAATCTCCCAATCATATCAACAAAGTATCACAAAACACAACAAATAGTTCTGTCGGATTCGGAAAAAATCAACACACGAGCTGTTGACAGCTCTCCCAAAATTCTTTGAACTTCTTTCACAGTGGCATATAACTGCTTCTCCTCTAACACTGATAACTCAAGTTCCTGATGCTCAATGTAACACCCCCTTCTATACCCCAAATAAATGCATATAAAACAATTAAGCACATACAAGTTATCAGAGTAAAAAGGTTTTATAATAAGGTATAAAAGAAGAATGCCACAATTTCACCAATAAAACATTTTCACAATTTGCTCCATAAAATATGTAACATTTTCAATTTAAGCGGAAGATAAAATCATTTGATCGTTTTCAAAATATTAATCCACGTACACATAAGCTATCCAAATTAATATATATATCATATCAGTTAGATTACAAAACCACATCAGCTGATACATCGCAATGTATCACAAAAGAATGACTATACTAGTCTAACTACCCGGTGTTACATATCAGAGCAGCAGACTCAAAAGAATGAAGACTATTCTTCACAAAAGGACTCCAGCATCCTAATCTGCAATGCCTCATAGAGCATTATAAAACAGCAGAAGGGTGAGAAATATAACCATAATAATCAAAGCATAAGATTATATATATATAGGTATCATATAACACATATTCACATTTCTCACCACACTTCATTCTCACAATCATAATCATATTACGTTCACATCTATCAACATTATGAACATCCACAAGCACATCCCTTCATGCTTGACTTCACAATCATTCACAAGCACGTTTGTACCACAACAATATTATGCAATGTGACTCAACATATTCAATGCAATTCAATGCTATGCGGTACCGACTCTCGTTATCTTTTTTCGGTTTTCACTCTAAACCGGGTCCACCCTTCTAGACCGATAACTCGTTATCATTTTTCGGTTTTTACTTTAAACCGGGTCCACCCTTCTAGACCGATAACAACCAAGCCCGTCCCCTAGGCTTCAAACCCACCCTTCTAGGTTTGGGACAAGCCACTAGTTTCCACGAAACTAACAGACATTGCCTCTTGACTGAATGATGCATGTACAATCAACCAATCACAATAAATGCACTTAAGACCGTTCCCGCGTCTTAATCCCATGCATTCGAATAATTCACCCCTTCGAGAATTTCATTATGATTGCACATACAACATATATCAAACATTTATCAATGTATTCATTTCACACATCATCATATTCGACAACAATGCACACATATCACATATGTTCCCATGCATTCACACAACAATCGCATACATATATGCACTCACAATTCATTAGACGATACACATACATTCCTCATTGTATTCCCGTGTATCTCTAATTATCACAACAATCAAGGTATTCACATCGCCATACCATTCATACAATTATAAGTTATGCACACATATTCAAAATGTTCTCATGCATACTCGTTACATAATTGTACACAACAATCAAACATTCACAACTCATCAATTAATACACACATAATCATCATTATGTTCTCATGTATTTTAACCGATTACAATTAATCATTCATATCACAACTCTAGGATTCACGCCCGAAGGCTACCCACAGCACATGTTATCATAATAGTTCACATACTCATTCATAACATAGAAGTATAAACATATGCGAATCAACCAAACAATCCCCATTTGGATAACACAGCAAAGAAAATATACTGTCACATTCGCCTTTATTCGCCTGGCGAACCCTCGCAGCGAACCTTCGCCTGGCCTTCGCCTGGCGAACTCTCTCAGCGAACACTCGCTAGGCTTCGCCTGGCGAGACTTCCCAGCGAGCCCAAGTCAGTAGCTACTGACTTCATTTGCCACCATTCGCCAGCACCTTCGCTGGGCGAACCTTCGCTATCCCACTTCGCCTGGCGAACCCACCAGCGAAGTATACTGGGACTTAAATATAATTATTCGCCAACATTCGCTAGGCTTCGCCTGGCGAGAGCCAGCGAACCTGCGCAGAACAGAACTCTATTCTGTCTTCTCCTTCACCAGTCCATCATCAACCTTCTCTTACACATCCAAATCAGTATAAAAAACATCCATACATGTTACCCGACTATTCTACGGCATTATTGCTCAGTTTCAACCGATTAAATCCTCAATCTACCGATTATCCAACATTTTGCCCTAAATGGAAAGTGATGGAAACTCCACTAAAACCCTAACCCAACATACATAACATCATACAATGATCAAATAGAAACATTTCTCACCCTTACCTCGATTAATTGGAGCTTTGATGTTGGTTCTTGATGATTTCCACTTTTCCTCTTCTTCTCTTCTCTTTCTCTCCTTTCTTCTTCTTTCCTCTTTCTTTCCAAATGTTTTTCTATCTTTCTTTTCTTTCTCTCTTATATATTCCTTTATTTTCCTTCCTTCCAATTTCCTTCTCAATTCTCTATTAATTCCAATTAATAAATATTAATTTCCAATATTAATAAAAACCCCACTAAATCAATTAATTACTATAATTAATTATTTAATGAAATTTTGGGCTGTTACAACTCTCCCCCACTTTAGGAATTTTCGTCCTCGAAAATGTTACCTGATTCAAACAGCTCTGGATAAGACTCCCTCATCCGACTTTCAAGCTCCCAAGTAACATTTCCACCAGCCGGTCCTCCCCAAGCGACCTTCACCAAAGCAATCTCTTTACCTCGAAGCTGCTTCAATTTCCGATCCTCAATCCGCATAGGTGATGTCTCAACAGTCAGGTTATCTCTCACCTGTACATCATCTATTTGGACTACATGAGACGGATCCGCAATGTATTTCCTCAACTGAGATACATGGAATACGTCGTGAAGATTAGCAAGCGACGGTGGTAAAGCCACACGATAGGCCACTTCTCCTATCCTTTGCGAAATCTGATAAGGACCAATGAAACGCGGCGACAACTTGCGCGACTTCAGTGCCCTACCAACACCTGTCATCGGAGTGACTCGAAGAAACACATGATCTCCCTCTTGAAATTCAAGTGCCTTCCTCCTCTTGTAATAATAACTCTTCTGACGACTCTGAGTAATTCTCATCTTCTCTTGAATCATCTTGATCTTATCAGTAGTCTGTTGAACTACTTCGGGTCCAATAACAGAACTCTCTCCAGACTCGAACCAACACAATGGTGTTCTACACCGCCTACCATACAACGCCTCAAATGGTGCCATACCAATACTCGAATGGAAACTGTTGTTGTAGGTAAACTCAATCAAAGGCAAGTAGCTATCCCAAGCTCCTCCTTTTTCCAATACACAAGCTCTCAAAAGATCTTCAAGCGACTGAATCGTCCTCTCCGTCTGACCATCAGTCTGAGGATGATACGCTGAACTCAGACGCAACTTAGTACCCAAAGCACTCTGCAGGCTCTCCCAAAATCTCGAAGTAAACCGCGGATCTCTATCCGAAACAATACTTAACAGAATACCATGCAGACACACAATCCTCTCAATATACAACTTAGCCAACCTCTCCAAAGGGTAATCCATACGCATAGGAATAAAGTGAGCAGATTTAGTCAACCTATCCACGATAACCCAAATAGCCTCGAAATTACTCGGCGTCCTCGGCAAACCCGATACAAAATCAATGGAGATACTATCCCATTTCCACTCAGGAATAAACAACGACTTCATCAAACCCGATGGCCTCTGATGCTCAATCTTTGACTTCTGGCAAGTCAAACAAGAATACACAAATTCCGCAATATCCTTCTTCATACTAGGCCACCAAAATACTTTCCTCAAATCCTGATACATCTTAGTAGCACCCGGATGAATACTCAATCCGCTACGATGTCCTTCCTCAAGGATACTCTTTTTCAGCTCAACAACATTTGGAACACAAACTCGATCCCGACATCTCATAATCCCATTCTCATCAATCCGAAAATCACCACCTTGGCCTAGGTTGATTAAAGTCAACCGATCAACTAAGCTCAAATCCGATTTCTGTCCTTCTCGAATTCCATCCAAAATACCACTTGTAAGCTTTAACATACCCAACTTAAATCCAAAAGAAGTTCTCTCACATACCAAACTCAAATCTCGAAATTGCTCGACCAATTCTAACTCTTTCACCATCAATGCCGACATATGCAATGATTTCCGACTCAATGCATCCGCTACTACATTCGCTTTACCCGGATGGTAATTCAAGCCAAAATCAAAATCCTTCAAAAGTTCAAGCCATCTTCTTTGTCTTGCATTCAATTCCTTTTGATCAAAAAGATATCTCAAACTCTTGTGGTCACTAAACACTTCAAATCTTGCGCCAAATAAATAATGTCTCCAAAGTTTCAACACGAACACAACGGCGGCCAACTCTAAGTCATGCGTCGGATAATTCTTCTCATGCACTTTGAGTTGCCTCGAAGCATAAGCTACAACTTGGTTATTCTGCATCAACACACCTCCTAAACCCATCAAAGAAGCATCACAATACACAACAAATGGTTCTTCTGGATTTGGCAGAATCAAAACAGGAGCTGTCGTCAACCTTCGCTTAAGTTCTTGAAAACTCGCTTCACACTTGGCGTCCCAAACAAAGGCTTGACCTTTCCTAGTCAATTGCGTCAACGACAACGATAACTTAGCAAATCCTTCAATAAACTTCCGATAATAATCGGCTAAACCAAGAAAACTTCTGATCTCAAAAACTGACTTCGGAGTCTCCCATTGCGACACCGCTTCAACCTTCGACGGATCAACCACAACACCATTACTCGAGATCACATGACCAAGGAAACTAACCTCCTTCAACCAAAACTCACACTTAGAAAGCTTCGCGAACAACTGCTTCTCTCTCAGCACAGATAACACAATCTTCAGATGCTCGGCATGCTCTCCTTCGCTCTTCGAATAAACCAAGATGTCGTCGATAAACACAACCACAAACTTATCCAAATAAGGATGGAAAATCCTGTTCATGTATTCCATAAATACACCTGGTGCATTAGTCACACCAAATGGCATCACAGAATACTCATAGTGTCCATACCTCGTCCTAAAGGCCGTCTTCTGAATATCCTCAGCTTTCACACGGATCTGATGATACCCAGACCTCAAATCAATCTTGCTGAACACGCTTGCACCAACCAACTGATCCATTAGATCATCAATCCTTGGAAGTGGATACTTATTCTTAATAGTCACCTTGTTCAACTGTCTGTAATCCACACAGAGCCTCATAGAACCCTCTTTCTTCTTAACTAACAACACCGGTGCACCCCACGGTGACACGCTCGGACGAATAAATCTCTTTTCAAGCAAATCCTCAAGTTGAATCTTCAACTCTTTTAACTCCGAGGCCGACATACGATATGGAGCCATCGATATCGGACTAGTCCCAGGAATCAAATCTATCAAAAACTCTACTTCTCGCTTCGGCGGTAAATCCTTTATCTCATCAGGGAATACTTCCGGAAAATCTCTAACAATGGGCACAACATCAATCTCTTCACTTTCACTAGTCCTCAAAGTTGCCATAAGCATAAATACCTTAGCCCCATCTTGCACCGATTCTTTCACTTGTTTCCTCGTCATAAACAATTCCCTTTCAACATCCGAGTCGGGAAAAATAACCGTTTTGTCAAAACAGTTAATATACACACGATTGAATTTTAACCAATTCATTCCAAGAATGACATCCAGTTGATCTAAATGAAGACACACTAAATCAATCCCAAAATCTCTACCGAAAATACTCGACGGGCAATTCAAGCAAACGTACGGTGTAGTTACCGAACCCATAGCAGGAGTATCAATAACCATACCGCCACCAATCACAGACAACTCAAGATTCAACCTCCTAACACAATCCAAAGAAATAAAATAATGCGTAGCTCCGGTATCAATTATAGCGATCAAAGGTATACCATTAATAAAACACGTACCTCTGATCAATCGATCGTCGCTAGCAGTCTCAGATCCAGATAGAGCGAACACTTTCCCGCTCCCTTGATTCTTCTTCGGCTTATCGCACTTGGTACTAATGTGTCCTTGCTCACCACAATTGTAGCAAGTCACACCCGCACCACTTCTGCATTCCAGAGCCTCGTGGCCTGGCTTGCCACACTTAAAACACGCCTTCTCAACACTTTTGCATTCGGGAGCACGATGTCCCGCTTCACCGCACCTATAACATCTCACCGGAGTAGAAACTCCCCCACTTGGCCTCTTGCCATAACCCATTCTCTGCTTCCCTTTGTCTGCAGGAGTCACATAAGGTTTTCCTCTGAATTGACCTTTTGCTTTCTTATCACTTAGGCTCTTGTAGTGGCTAGACCTAGCCCTACTGTCTTCGTCATAAATTCTGCTCTTGTTAACCAACTCAGAAAACCGTCTGATTTCCTGGTACCCAATAGCTTGTCTAATCTCGGGTCTCAAACCGTTCACAAACTTGAGGCACTTAGACCTCTCAGCATTACCAGTATTATAGTGAGGACAAAATTTGATCAACTCCTCAAACTTCGCCGCATACTCAGCAACCGTCGAATTACCTTGCTTCAACTCAAGAAATTCGATCTCTTTCTTCCCCCGCACATCCTCTGGAAAATACTTCTCCAGAAAAGTTTCTCTAAACAAATCCCACGTAATCATAATATCATCTTCCTCAAATCTTTGGTGAGTATTACCCCACCAATCTTCAGCTTCTTCTTCGAGCATATGAGTCCCAAACTGCACCTTCTGTGCATCCAAGCAATTCATAACTCGAAAAATCTTTTCCACAGCTTTCAACCAAATTTGTGCCTTGTCCGGTTCATGAGTTCCCTTGAAGACCGGAGGGTTATTCTTTTGGAATTTCCCCAAAGCACGGAATCCATCATCAGCATGATCCCTCACATTCACATTGGCCGGAGGACTCTGCCCAATTGCCCCCGCCAATCTCGTCAATGCCTCCGCAATCGCTTCGTCGTTCCTCCCTGCAACCATCTTACTAATTCCAACAACAGAACCACGTAAGAACAACCAATATTGATAATGCATCACACGCATATCAATAACACACAGGGAAAAACACTCTAACAACTTGGCCGGACGGACCGACCTGCTCTGATACCACTATTGTAACACCCCCTTCTATACCCCAAATAAATGCATATAAAACAATTAAGCACATACAAGTTATCAGAGTAAAAAGGTTTTATAATAAGGTATAAAAGAAGAATGCCACAATTTCACCAATAAAACATTTTCACAATTTGCTCCATAAAATATGTAACATTTTCAATTTAAGCGGAAGATAAAATCATTTGATCGTTTTCAAAATATTAATCCACGTACACATAAGCTATCCAAATTAATATATATATCATATCAGTTAGATTACAAAACCACATCAGCTGATACATCGCAATGTATCACAAAAGAATGACTATACTAGTCTAACTACCCGATGTTACATATCAGAGCAGCAGACTCAAAAGAATGAAGACTATTCTTCACAAAAGGACTCCAGCATCCTAATCTGCAATGCCTCATAGAGCATTATAAAACAGCAGAAGGGTGAGAAATATAACCATAATAATCAAAGCATAAGATTATATATATATATATATATATATATATATATATATATATATATATATATATATATATATATATATATATATATATATATATATATATATATATATATATATATATATATATATATATATATATATATATATATATATATATATATATATATAGGTATCATATAACACATATTCACATTTCTCACCACACTTCATTCTCACAATCATAATCATATTACGTTCACATCTATCAACATTATGAACATCCACAAGCACATCCCTTCATGCTTGACTTCACAATCATTCACAAGCACGTTTGTACCACAACAATATTATGCAATGTGACTCAACATATTCAATGCAATTCAATGCTATGCGGTACCGACTCTCGTTATCTTTTTTCGGTTTTCACTCTAAACTGGGTCCACCCTTCTAGACCGATAACTCGTTATCATTTTTCGGTTTTTACTTTAAACCGGGTCCACCCTTCTAGACCGATAACAACCAAGCCCGTCCCCTAGGCTTCAAACCCACCCTTCTAGGTTTGGGACAAGCCACTAGTTTCCACGAAACTAACAGACATTGCCTCTTGACTGAATGATGCATGTACAATCAACCAATCACAATAAATGCACTTAAGACCGTTCCCGCGTCTTAATCCCATGCATTCGAATAATTCACCCCTTCGATAATTTCATTATGATTGCACATACAACATATATCAAACATTTATCAATGTATTCATTTCACACATCATCATATTCGACAACAATGCACACATATCACATATGTTCCCATGCATTCACACAACAATCGCATACATATATGCACTCACAATTCATTAGACGATACACATACATTCCTCATTGTATTCCCGTGTATCTCTAATTATCACAACAATCAAGGTATTCACATCGCCATACCATTCATACAATTATAAGTTATGCACACATATTCAAAATGTTCTCATGCATACTCGTTACATAATTGTACACAACAATCAAACATTCACAACTCATCAATTAATACACACATAATCATCATTATGTTCTCATGTATTTTAACCGATTACAATTAATCATTCATATCACAACTCTAGGATTCACGCCCGAAGGCTACCCACAGCACATGTTATCATAATAGTTCACATACTCATTCATAACATAGAAGTATAAACATATGCGAATCAACCAAACAATCCCCATTTGGATAACACAGCAAAGAAAATATACTGTCACATTCGCCTTTATTCGCCTGGCGAACCCTCGCAGCGAACCTTCGCCTGGCGAACTCTCTCAGTGAACACTCGCTAGGCTTCGCCTGACGAGACTTCCCAGCGAGCCCAAGTCAGTAGCTACTGACTTCATTCGCCACCATTCGCCAGCACCTTCGCTGGGCGAACCTTCGCTATCCCACTTCGCCTGGCGAACCCACCAGCGAAGTATACTGGGACTTAAATATAATTATTCGCCAACATTCGCTAGGCTTCGCCTGGCGAAGCTTCGCCTTTGCTCGCCTGGCGAGAGCCAGCGAACCTGCGCAGAACAGAACCCTATTCTAGAACCCTATTCTGTCTTCTCCTTCACCAATCCATCATCAACCCTCTCTTACACATCCAAATCAGTATAAAAAACATCCATACATGTTACCCGACTATTCTACGGCATTATTGCTCAGTTTCAACCGATTAAATCCTCAATCTACCGATTATCCAACATTTTGCCCTAAATGGAAAGTGATGGAAACTCCACTAAAACCCTAACCCAACATACATAACATCATACAATTATCAAATAGAAACATTTCTCACCCTTACCTCGATTAATTGGAGCTTTGATGTTGGTTCTTGATGATTTCCACTTTTCCTCTTCTTCTCTTCTCTTTCTCTCCTTTCTTCTTCTTTCCTCTTTCTTTCCAAATGTTTTTCTATCTTTCTTTTCTTTCTCTCTTATATATTCCTTTATTTTCCTTCCTTCCAATTTCCTTCTCAATTCTCTATTAATTCCAATTAATAAAAATTAATTTCCAATATTAATAAAAACCCCACTAAATCAATTAATTACTATAATTAATTATTTAATGAAATTTTGGGCTGTTACACTCAACATTATCCTCTATACTCTTTGAATATATCAAAATGTCATCGGTTAACACAACCATTGACTCGCTCGATTAGGTATGGAAAACCTCATGCCAAACGGACACTCAGTTTGTGAGTTATGGCGGAAACACAAACCACACTTTCTGCACTTACTACAACATCCAAACATATTCCATCAATAAATAACTTAATTCCATGCCACTACTTCACCGTCACATAGAGCATTGTAATAGCATCCAACGCTTTGAATCGTGCGTCATTCTGAGTTATGGTTCTCTCGTTACGTCAAAAATATGAAAACAACATCTTCATACTTAGAAGGCCATTCAACACATCTTCAACTCTTGTAATGTTTAAATGCCTAATTATACAAATATTGTACTCCACGTCTTATTTTCTTTAATAATCCCAGAAGTCATTATCCATCCTTATACTCGACCTCGCAATCTGCTGTTGTAGCATACACACCAGACACAAGTCTCAAAACCACACAATCAATTTTAATTCCTTGACCATCCAAACAGACATATAATATGGAGCTCTCAATATCGGATTAGTTTCCATAACTAAGTCGATCACACTTCACTTCACATCCTGACTGTATATCACTATCTTGTCAGGATAACTCCCGGACAACCATAATTAATCGGTAAACCGTCAACTTCTCCACTTTCATTAACACTCTAAAATTCCCATCAAAATTAAACATCTCAACACTGTCTTGCGCCGACTCGTCAAAACAATTCTGAAGCTTAACTCAAGATAATTCACTGCATCATGCCATATAAGCTTGCAAGATACATCTATCCCCTCCGACACAATCCCAACTACTATCAATGAGAGATTAAGGGTGGTCAGTTACTTAATTTGTCAATAGACAACCGAAAATCATGATGGGGCATAAACCATCTTTACTAAACTATAAGAGCGTTCAACCACACACTGAGCTGCAACTCCACACTTACAACATCTTGGTGAAGCACCAGCTTCTCCCCCACTTGAATCATTCCCACTTCTGCAGACAAAGGTTAGGCAACAAATATGCACCGACAGTGTTTTCACACACATGTCGCATACAAGGGAACAAACAACATTAGACAACTTGGCCGGACGGACCGACCTGCTCTGATACCACTTATGTAACACCCTTCTAAAGCCCACGAAAAATATATGAATAATCAGAGTAAATAATCATGCATTCACAAAAGGGCATCATACTTAACTTTCAAACATCAAAAACCACCTGTCATGCTCATTAACACTTCAATAAATAATCATGCTTTTCAAAGTTTCATTCTGCATGTAGCAGCGGATTCAATTTATATCATAATTCTCTTAATAGAATAACCATGCTCATCATATAATTCAACATTTCTTAGGCACTAAGGCCAACATCACAATATTCCAATGAATAAAAAAAAATATCATAGAGTACATAATGTATCTCTAAAATATAACTCAAACAATCCCAGTGTTACATGACCAAAGCATGACTCGACCCAATATAATTAAATCACTAAATAGTTACACCCACAACGACCACTCAACTACGAGCATCTCTATTCTCGATACCTGCACGATGTCAGATAGGACATCATTCCAACAGAAGGGTGAGAAATATTATCATAATAATCAATGCATATAATTATATATCTACAATCTTAGAATACGCATAATCATCATTCTCACCACAAGTCATCCATATACGTCACAATGTATATACAAATATATGGATAATCACCAGGCATATTTCCTCATACATACATCCACAATTTCAATCAATTCACCTAAACATACACATTATGTTTAATTCAACATAATTCATATAAACATATACAATCATGTTTATTTATTAATTCCTCAGTCAATATCATTCACAATTCACATTATTGCACATAAACATTTACAATTATGTTTAGTCATCATAATTCATCATAAAGTATATATATATATATATATATATATATATATATATATATATATATATATATATATATATATATATATATATATATATATATATATATATATATATATATATATATATATATATATATATATATATATATATATATATATATATATATATATATATATATATACCAAGCATATTTATCATGCATATATTCAAAGTTCTCAATTCAACAATTCACACACAAGCATACTTTCATATAACAATGATATCTATGTCATGTGACTCATATAAAACTCATCAATTCTCACCAATCCCTACTTGGGATTATGGGTACATCATTTATACCCCACCAGGAACAGCATCTCAGTTATTCTACCCCAGTGATTATTCCATTAGGAATGATATCTTAGTCATTCTACCCCAGTGTATACGACCATGTCACTATACCTCACTATGAACAACATCTTGTTATTATACCCCAGTGATTACTCCACTAGGAACAACATCTTGTTATTCTACCCCAGTGATTACTCCACTAGGAACAACATCTTGTTATTCTACCCCAGTGAGTACGAGCCTTACACATATACATATTTTCAACATCATCATCACATTTACCAAGCAATGCACATATTTTCATAATATATTCTTATGCATCCTTCACATACAATAACATACAATTATTATGCATTCACAATTCAACACCATCACCACATTTATCAAGCAATGCACACATATTCACAATATGTTCTCATGCATTCTTCACATACAATCGCCTACAAACAATATACATTCACAATTCAATACCATCACCACATTCTTCAATCATATATATATATATATATATATATATATATATATATATATATATATATATATATATATATATATATATATATATATATATATATATATATATATATATATATATATATATATATATATATATATATATATATATATATATATATATATATATATAGATATATATATATATATATATATATATATATATATATATATATATATATATACATATACATATATGTATGTATGTATATATATATGTATGTATGTATATATATATATATATATATATATATATATATATATATATATGTATATATATATATATATATATATATATATATGTATGTATATATATATATATATATATATATATATATATGTATATATATATATATATATATATATATATATATATATATATATATATATATATATATATATATATATATATATATATATATATATATATATATATATATATATATATATATATATATATATATATATATATATATATATATATATATATATATATATATATATATATATATATATATATATATATATATATATATATATATATATATATATATATATATATATATATATATATATATATATATATATATATATACATATATATATACCAAAGTGTGTATTTAGCGGAAGCAGGATCGGATTTTTAGTAAAGAAAAGAGGAGTATAGAAGATTGTGAGACAATATTGCAAGAAAGTTCAAACTTGTTATTCAATGGTGTTCCAAGGTGTGTTTACAAATGAAACTTAAATCCCTTTATATAGGAAAGAAAAGGCTTACTATTTAAGCCGGTAACTAAAACTTACAATAGACGGTAACTTGTATAATTATTGTCGGGTACACTTGGGGCCCCATCGTCACAACAATTAACAAAAATCACATGCATGCCTAGAAATTATTAAAGACAAGATAAGATTCTTTTTCCCTTGTCTTTTAAAAAAGATAGAAAATGCCTGTAATTATGCCTAGAAATTATTAAAGACAAGATAAGATAAGATTCTTATCCCTTTGTCTTTTACAAAAGATAGAAAATGCATGCAATTATGCCTAGAAATTATTAAAGACAAGATAGGATTCCCTTGTCCTTTTGCCTTTGGAAAGATTCTTCTTCTATTATTTCTTGTCCTTTAACCTTTGCCTATTGATTCTTACTTCATTATATTTAGACAAGATAGCAAATTAATTCTTTGCTTTTCTTTTTTCTTTCAAAGATTGAATCATCGCATCCCAGAAATCTTCTGCAGTAGCTTCATCTGCTTGACCTTCTCCTGCTAAACCTTCAAAATTATGGGAATCCATTGATCCCATGGAAGAGCTTGTCTTCATAGATGAATCCTCATCTTTTGATGCTTTTGATGGAAAAGTAGAGAAGAATTGGTTCTTCATATGATCCAAAATTCTGACCATAATCTCGTCTTCTGATTCATTGGGATATTTTCTCTTGAAGAAGTTCTTCAAGTTTTCCATAGACATTTGTTGGGAACTTTGTTCCTTGACCTTTTTATTCTGGTCTTCATCTATTGCTTCTTCAATTAATTTAATTTTATTCTGGACATCCTCTGCACTCATCTTGTTCCACCATTTATAAAAGAAATTTCTTTCTAAAATGGGAATGTTAAATTTGTTTCTTGATAGGGTGATTGTCCATCTCCATATCCATGGAATCTGAAATTTAATAAAGAACAATAATGGACATTGTCCAGTGATTAAATCATCAGATAAATTTTTTACAATAAGTGGACTATTATCACACCATGGATTATATAAGTTAAGAATTTCTTTAGGAAGAATTTCCAAAGATGGACCAAATTTAGCCCACCATTCATAAAACCAATTTGGTATGGGTTTATTAACCATCTCTTCATTAATAGAGAAAAACCAAGAATGCTTGTTCTTGGGATTTTGGTAATAAAAGGCTTGAGTGAAAGTCTGGACATAGTCCCAATAATTAAAGTAAATATACTTTCCTTCCGCAATTCTTATTGCCTTTTCAGCATTTGGGTTGAGACCCCATTCTCTTGGTAACAAAATTTTGTTAATGTGACATTTACTGAAGTTTATAAAACTTTCAGGATTATTGTTTTGGTAATGGTGAGTAATTGTTACCGATTCGGTAACAGTCAGGAGAATTTCTAGGTTGGGCCTAGATTTTCCATGAAGACCTGGATATCCTCTTGATTCGAGGTATCTAGTTCTGATAGACCATCCATCATTTGGATTTATCTTTATATCTTCATCATCAATATACATGATTTTCTCAGTTACTGGATTTTCAAAATAATCCATTTGTTCTTGAGGTGGGTTATTAACTGCAACTTCCTTGTAGGATGTAGTTTTATTAGAGGAAGAGGAAGCCATGTCTTCCCTTTTTGCTGAAGATACAGGTAATTGCTGCATTTTTCTACCTTTGTAGACAGTAGTCCAATCCCCTATTAGAGGAATGTTTGATTCTGGCTGGGGTAACATATTGTTACTCCCTCTCCCACCACGGCCATAACCGCGGCCTCTACCCCTATATGGGGTCATCATTTTTTCCCTGCAAAAATTCACGAGTTAAATAATCAGCAAGTGAATTATTTTCACCTTTAATGTGTTGAATATCAAATTCAAACATAGATAATTATGATTGCCAACTAGCAAAAATTTGCTTAGCAACAAGATTTTTAACATCTTTTTCAATAATTGATTTAGCTGAGCTACAATCAATTTTTAATAAATTTTTTTTATTAAGAAGATCATCTTGAAATTTTGAAATGCATTTTATAATAGAAAGCATCTCTTTCTTGATAGTTGAATATTTTGCTTGTGTTGGATTCCATTTTCCAGAAGTAAATCTAACCAAAACTTCTTTTGAGGTTTCATGTATTATTTGTTTAAGGATTCCTCCATAGCCTAAGTCTGAAGCATCAGTTTCAACAATTTTGAAATACTTAGGATTAGCAAGAGTTAAACAAGGCAAACATTTCACCTTATTTTTAATTCTTTGGACTGCCTGAGAATGTTTTTCAGTCCAAGGGCCAGGATTCTTTTTAAGCCTAGCATGTAATATTGCCGTATCTTTAGCTAGATTTTCATAATAATCTGCTATTTAATTAAGGCTACCAAGAAACCTTTGTAATTGTTTCTTATCTGTAATAATATTAGGGAATTTAGAAGCAAATTCAATACTTTGTATAGGAATTATAGTTCCTTGGTCAATTTCATGTCCTAAAAATCTAACCTTTGTTTGAAAAAGTTTCATCTTAGGACCAGATATTACTAATCCATTATGCTTAATTAATCCTTTGAATATTTTCAAATGTTTCATATGTTGATCTATAGTTTTTGAAAAAACTAAAACATCATCAATATAAACAATTATAAATTCCGTATAAGGATTAAAAATATCATTCATAATATTTTGAAATTCAGAAGGGGCATTTTTAAGGCCAAAAGGAAGGACATTCCATTCATAATGTCCAAAAGGTACGGTAAAGGTTGTTTTATACTTATCAGATTCATTAATCTGAATTTACCAATAACCAGATTTCATATCAAATTTAGAGAAGATTAAAGCATTGTTTAATCTATCTAAAAGATCTTTTTATTAGGAATAGGATATCTAATCCATTTTAACACTTTATTAAGTGGTTTGTAATTAATAACAAGTCTAGGAACTCCACGTTCCTTTTCTGCAGCATTATTTACATAAAAGGCTGTGCAACTCCAAGGAGATTTGGATTTTCTTATTAATTTTTTCTCCAAAAGAGATTCTATCTCTTTTTTGCATAAATCCAAATACTCATGATTCATTTGAGCAGGCCTAGCTTTAGTGGGAATCTGACTTTCATTAAAGTCATCAAGATAAGGTAAACAAATAACATGTTTCTTCCTATTCCAAAAGGCATTAGGTAAACCATTGCATATTTCTTCTCTAAACTGTTGATCAATTAATTTAATTTGATTTTGAACTTCAGGGTTTTTTAGTTGAGAAGTGATGTTTAATAAACCCACTTCTTCTTTAAGAAAACAAATTTGTTTTTCTTTTTTAAGAAGAATATCTTTAACTTCATTAATCATCCTAGTATGAGGATCAGTAATGAATTCAAAAGTAATTCTTTTATTATTAATAATAGAGGTAATTCCCTTTTGATCAACATTAATTAGAGGCATAATTTTATGCAGAAAGGGAGTTCCTAATATAATTCTATGAGTTAAGTTTTTCACAAGAATAAAGTGAGTGGGTAAACAAATATCTTTGTTACAAACATAAGCATTAGACCGTTTATAATTAACCGTGAGTTTATCTCCTCCAGCTTGTGTAAGAGATTGAGTAGTTTTATCAAAATACTTAGTGGGAATAATTCCCTCTTGAAGGCAGTTTAAATCAGCGCCACTATCAATAAGGGCAACTTCATTTTCTAATATGAAATTTCTATTAATCACTAAAGTTATCTTAACAAACCATTTTTGGGAGGTCACTCTATCAATGAGGGAAAGGAAATCATCACTAGGTGAAGGATTACTAGTTGAAGCTATTTCTTCAACCCTTGAATTATTGGACTCTAAAAAAGTGAGCCTTTGAGATAAACCATAGTTTTCTTTTTTAATTTGAGCTATCTCATTTTTTAAGAGATTTATTTCTCTATTTAAATCCATAATAGAAACAGGAGTTTCACGAATGTTAGACTGTCTAAATCTATACAAAACCTCACTTAATTGGTAAGGTGCTTCTGTAATAATAGGAGATTCTCTTTTAGAGTTTTCTTGGATTAGAACTTCAAGCATTTTTCTTTTAAGATTTTTATCAGAAATGGACTCTATAGCCTTTATAGCTCCATCCTGTTCTGAGGTTAAAACATTTAACCCATTCATATCCACTATTGATTTCCAGTAATCTAATTGATTACATTGACAATTATTATTAGAAGATTCAGATGAGTAATCAGAAGAAGATTCATAAATCATATTAATATCTTCTTCAGAAGAGTATTCTTCAGAATCAGATTTGAGAAGTAAAACTTTCTCTAATTGAGAACGTAATTGTTCATCTTCTATCTCATTAAGAGCTTTTTTAGTTCAACATTGGTTGGCATAATGGCCAGGTTTGCCACATTTATGACATGTTATGTCAAGCTTTTTGGCTTTTCTTTTACCTTTAGGGTCAAAAGATTTTTCTTTAGGTATACTCTTATTGTAGTGACCCCTTTTCTTATTCTTATAAGAATTTTTTGGCTTATCCCTATAAGGTTTATTGCGGAAAATTTTTCCTTTTTTCTTTTTATTATCTGGAGATTTTCCAAGATCAAAAGCAAATTGCTCACAAAATTCACCAATTTGGTGTTTTTCAGAGAGCTTTTGCTTTTTGAGTTGATTTCTAAGCTTTATGTCATTACATAAAGTTAATCCTTCATTAACACAAGTGCTAATTATATGACCATAAGTAAGATCTGGATAATTTATATTTATCCCATCATTTTTCTGTCTTAAGGATTGTCTAACTTTCTCAGAAAAGAAATGAGGTAATCCATCAATAAATTTTGCTTTCCAGTGCAAAGAATTGGGATTGTTTAATTGATAAACTCTTGAAAGAAAAGTATCCTTATACCATCTAAAGTGGGTGAGAGAAGGACACATAAGGTTTTGGAGAAGTGTCTGGATTTTTTCTCCAATGGGGACATTGATTCCTACAAAATGTTGTAAGATGGAGAGACACACTGTATACACTGCATCTTCTTCTCCTGTGGTGGTTGTAGCCACAATAGTGCTTGTACTAGTTCTTGGTTCGCTCTTAATAATTTTTTTTATGATTTAGAATCTCTAATTTTTGAGATTCAGTGAGATAATGATCCCACCAGCCTCTAAGTTGGCCAACAAATCCTGTTGTTATAAAGGATGCTATTGAAGCATCAGAATTTCCATGTTGCTTGCAAACAGTAGAGTACATGATCATCCTATGGATAGTATCTATAATTTGTTTGTGATTAAGACCATCAACATTCCATTCATAAATGGCTTTTCTTGAATAAGAATTCTGGAAAGGTTCTGATTCCTCAAAAAGCAAATCTTGCGGTGAGGGACGCTTGTAATAATACTTTTCTATAGGCCTTGGGGAATAAACAGGATTTATACTATTAGTATTATTAATACTATTAGTATTAATATCAAGGTTACTAATGTCTAAGTTAGCAAACATATTAGCAAGCTGGTCAATATGGTTGTCATTATTATCCTCAGAATAATCTTCATGGGACATGACAGTGATATTAAGTCCTTTTAGTTTTTGTTCTAAAATACGAACAAATTCTTCTCCGTTAGTTTCCATTTTAAATCCTTCTATGGAAACAGGAGGTTGCACTATAGGAACATCCGAAATAGTGGATGTGGATATTTGGTCTTTAGGTTTATTTATGTGGTCAATAATGATATCTTGACGCTCTATTTGTTTTTCTAAAAGATTTTTTATGGATAAGAGATCTTTTTCCATGGAGATAAATTATTCTCCTAAGCAAACAAGGTAAGCATTGGTATAATTTTGAGACCTGATAACTGAATTTAATTCCTTAAGAGTAACTTGATTTTGTTCAACTCTTTGTAACTGAAGGCTAAGGTAAGGGGTAGCTTCAGTATTTTGACTCAAACTTATTGTTTGTTCAGGGGGAAAAGGAGATTCCATTATTTCTCCTCTAATGTTTTCCCAAGGTCTTTGTAACACAAGAATTTCTTCTTGCTTTTTATTTATGAAGTAATTAACAAACCATTTAACAAAAGGAACGAAATCCTGCTCAAGGTTCATTTGAGTGTAATACTCATCTTTAAATTGGGCTAATTCAGGTTTTCAAAATTTTTAAAAAAACCAATTTCAAAATTGAGAGTATCTCTCATGAGATAACTCATCATTGATGAGTTGTCTCATCTTACTACCAGGGGAGTAATCTATCATTATAATTGGAAATCCATATCTGACTGAGTAGGTGATTCTACTCTTTGATTTGGGAGAAATCCTTCTATCCCTTCGGGTTGATAGTTAAACAATTTGTTGTTTGCTTAGATGACTTTTAATTGGTTGTTATTTTAGCTAAAATTATGTTATGAGTCCAAGTTATCTATTTAGATTTAACTTTGTGTATCAACCAATCACAACATTCTTAGCCTATTGCCCTATGGATTCTGATGATGAGAATCATCAAAATAGTTTAATAAAAAATGAAGAATTAATTGAATATCCAAAAAATATGGATAAACTCAACATATGGGTTATACCCTCAGTTCCTTCTAATCAAATTTATAGATTTGGTAAGATAGATGTTTTTGCTCGTTTTGCTGTTAAAACTTTAGAGCAAGCGATTCAAATTTCTAAAGAAACTCAGACAATAAAACTGTTAACTAAAAAAGATTTGAAACCTTTTAAAAATTATAAATTTATCCATATTGGATTGGTTCAAATTGCTTTAAAACCCTTAACATTATTGGGTTTAAATTCTAGCATAATGGCTTATGTTAGAGATGGTAGATGTAAAGATTTCAAACAATCCTTAGCTGCTATGGTTGAGACAAGTCTGTGTCATGGACCAGTTTACTTTGATGTCTCACCTAATTTAAATCTATCTTTATCTGATAAAAATTTATTAGATGCTATGCATTTAATAGTTCATACTAATGGTTATAATTTTAAACCGGGAAGTGAAATTATAGCAATATGCTATAGAATCTACTATAAGGTTCTTACTACGCTTAATCCTAAAGCAAAGCATTTATCATTTCCTGGAACCACTACTTTGGTTCAAACAAATTTACTAACATCCAATGTTGCAACCAATAGGTTAATAAAGTGGGATGAAATAAACTTCCCAGAGACATGGTCTCTCCCCCAGGAAATAGATCCTGAACCTATCCTTAATAGGGATATAGACCAAATTATTCAGACTACTGAAGGAGATTTAGAAATAAATTTCACTTCAAAAAGAATAACTAGAATACCCAGGTCCCTATCTGCTAGGCACTCAGTTAGTGAATTTTACACAGCTCCTAGCCAATTACCTAGACCTTCTACTTCTCAAATAAGAGAAGAAATAGAGGTCGTTGAGAATATAAGACTAAGCGAAAATAGAGTTCCCCATGGAATTTATCAAAAACCTCATACTCCAAGAGTAGAATCACCTACTCAGTCAGATATGAATTTCCAAATATAATGATAGATTACTCCCCTGGTAGTAAGATGAGACAACTCATCAATGATGAGTTTCAACATGAGAGATACTCTCAATTTAGAAATTGGTTTTTTAAAAAAATTTCAAAGCCTGAATTAGCCCAATTTAAAGATGAGTATTACACTCAAATGAACCTTGAGCAGGATTTCGTTCCTTTTGTTAAATGGTTTGTTAATTACTTCATAAATAAAAAGCAAGAAGAAATTCTTGTGTTACAAAGACCTTGGGAAAACATTAGAGGAGAAATAATGGAATCTCCTTTTCCCCCTGAACAAACAATAAGTTTGAGTCAAAATACTGAAGCTACCCCTTACCTTAGCCTTCAGTTACAAAGAGTTGAACAAAATCAAGTTACTCTTAAGGAATTAAATTCAGTTATCAGGTCTCAAAATTATACCAATGCTTACCTTGTTTGCTTAGGAGAACAATTTATCTCCATGGAAAAAGATCTCTTATCCATAAAAAATCTTTTAGAAAAACAAATAGAGCGTCAAGATATCATTATTGACCACATAAATAAACCTAAAGACCAAATATCCACATCCACTATTTCGGATGTTCCTATAGTGCAACCTCCTGTTTCCATAGAAGGATTTAAAATGGAAACTAACGGAGAAGAATTTGTTCGTATTTTAGAACAAAAACTAAAAGGACTTAATATCACTGTCATGTCCCATGAAGATTATTCTGAGGATAATAATGACAACCATATTGACCAACTTGCTAATATGTTTGTTATTTTAGACATTAGTAACCTTGATATTAATACTAATAGTATTAATAATACTAATAGTATAAATCCTGTTTATTCCCCAAGGCCTATAGAAAAGTATTATTACAAGCGTCCCTCACCGCAAGATTTGCTTTTTGAGGAATCAGAACCTTTCTAGAATTCTTATTCAGGAAAAGCCATTTATGAATGGAATGTTGATGGTCTTAATGACAAACAAATTATAGATACTATCCATAGGATGATCATGTACTCTACTGTTTGCAAGCAACATGGAAATTCTGATGCTTCAATAGCATTCTTTATAACAACATGATTTGTTGGCCAACTTAGAGGCTGGTGGGATCATTATCTCACTGAATCTCAAAAATTAGAGATTCTTAATCATAAAAAAATCATTAAGAATGAACCAAGAACTAGTACGAGCACTATTGTGGCTACAACCACCACAGGAGAAGAAGATGCAGTGTATACACTGTGTCTCTCCATCTTACAACATTTTGTAGGAACCAATGTCCCCATTGGAGAAAAAATCCAGACACTTCTCCAAAACCTTAGGTGTCCTTCTCTCACCCACTTTAGATGGTATAAGGATACTTTTCTTTCAAGAGTTTATCAATTAAACAATCCCAATTCTTTGCACTGGAAAGCAAAATTTATTGATGGATTACCTCATTTCTTTTCTGAGAAAGTTAGACAATCCTTAAGACAGAAAAATGATGGGATAAATATAAATTATCCAGATCTTACTTATGGTCATATAATTAGCACTTGTGTTAATGAAGGATTAACTTTATGTAATGACATAAAGCTTAGAAATCAACTCAAAAAGCAAAAGCTCTCTGAAAAACACCAAATTGGTGAATTTTGTGAGCAATTTGCTTTTGATCTTGGAAAATCTCCAGATAATAAAAAGAAAAAAGGAAAAATTTTCCGCAATAAACCTTATAGGGATAAGCCAAAAAATTCTTATAAAAATTCTTATAAGAATAAGAAAAGGGGTCACTACAATAAGAGTATACCTAAAGAAAAATCTTTTGACCCTAAAGGTAAAAGAAAGTCACAAAAGCTTGACATAACATGTCATAAATGTGGCAAACCTGGCCATTATGCCAACCAATGTTGGACTAAAAAAGCTCTTAATGAGATAGAAGATGAACAATTACGTTCTCAATTAGAGAAAGTTTTACTTCTCAAATCTGATTCTGAAGAATACTCTTCTGAAGAAGATATTAATCTGATTTATGAATCTTCTTCTGATTACTCATCTGAATATTCTAATAATAATTGTCAATGTAATCAATTAGATTACTGGAAATCAATAGTGGATATGAATGGGTTAAATGTTTTAACCTCAGAACAGGATGGAGCTATAAAGGCTATAGAGTCCATTTCTGATAAAAATCTTAAAAGAAAAATGCTTGAAGTTCTAATCCAAGAAAACTCTAAAAGAGAATCTCCTATTATTACAGAAGCACCTTACCAATTAAGTGAGGTTTTGTCTAGATTTAGACAGTCTAACATTCGTGAAACTCCTGTTTCTATTATGGATTTAAATAGATAAATAAATCTCTTAAAAAATGAGATAGCTCAAATTAAAAAAGAAAACTATGGTTTATCTCAAAGGCTCACTTTTTTAAAGTCCAATAATTCAAGGGTTGAAGAAATAGCTTCAACTAGTAATCCTTCACCTAGTGATGATTTCCTTTCCCTCATTGATAGAGTGACCTCCCAAAAATGGTTTGTTAAGATAACTTTAGTGATTAATAGAAATTTCATATTAGAAAATGAAGTTGCCCTTATTGATAGTGGCGCTGATTTAAACTGCCTTCAAGAGGGAATTATTCCCACTAAGTATTTTGATAAAACTACTCAATCTCTTACACAAGCTGGAGGAGATAAACTCACGGTTAATTATAAACTGTCTAATGCTTATGTTTGTAACAAAGATATTTGTTTACCCACTCACTTTATTCTTGTGAAAAACTTAACTCATAGAATTATATTAGGAATTCCCTTTCTGCATAAAATTATGCCTCTAATTAATGTTGATCAAAAGGGAATTACCTCCATTATTAATAATAAAAGAATTACTTTTGAATTCATTACTGATCCTCATACTAGGATGATTAATGAAGTTAAAGATATTCTTCTTAAAAAAGAAAAACAAATTTATTTTCTTAAAGAAGAAGTGGGTTTATTAAACATCACTTCTCAACTAAAAAACACTGAAGTTCAAAATCAAATTAAATTAATTGATCAACAGTTTAGAGAAGAAATATGCAATGATTTACCTAATGCCTTTTTGAATAGGAAGAAACATGTTATTTGTTTACCTTATCTTGATGACTTTAATGAAAGTCAGATTTCCACTAAAGTTAGACCTGCTCAAATGAATCATGAGTATTTGGATTTATGCAAAAAAGAGATAGAATCTCTTTTGGAGAAAAAATTAATAAGAAAATTCAAATCTCCTTGCAGTTGCACAGCCTTTTATGTAAGTAATGCTGCAGAAAATGAACGTGGAGTTCCTAGACTTGTTATTAATTACAAACCACTTAATAAAGTGTTAAAATGGATTAGATATCCTATTCCTAATAAAAAAGATCTTTTAGATAGATTAAACAATGCTTTAATCTTCTCTAAATTTGATATGAAATCTGGTTATTGGCAAATTCAGATTAATGAATCTGATAAGTATAAAACAACCTTTACCGTACCTTTTGGACATTATGAATGGAATGTCCTTCCTTTTGGCCTTAAAAATGCCCCTTCTGAATTTCAAAATATTATGAATGATATTTTTAATCCTTATACGGAATTTATAATTGTTTATATTGATGATGTTTTAGTTTTTTCAAAAACTATAGATCAACATATGAAACATTTGAAAATATTCAAAGGATTAATTAAGCATAATGGATTAGTAATATCTGGTCCTAAGATGAAACTTTTTCAAACAAAGGTTAGATTTTTAGGACATGAAATTGACCAAGGAACTATAATTCCTATACAAAGAAGTATTGAATTTGCTTCTAAATTCCCTAATATTATTACAGATAAGAAACAATTACAAAGGTTTCTTGGTAGCCTTAATTACATAGCAGATTATTATGAAAATCTAGCTAAAGATACGACAATATTACATGCTAGGCTTAAAAAGAATCCTGACCCTTGGATTGAAAAACATTCTCAGGCAGTCCAAAGAATTAAAAATAAGGTGAAATGTTTGCCTTGTTTAACTCTTGCTAATCCTAAGTATTTCAAAATTGTTGAAACTGATGCTTCAGACTTAGGCTATGGAGGAATCCTTAAACAAATAATACCTGAAACCTCAAAAGAAGTTTTGGTTAGATTACTTCTGGAAAATGGAATCCAACACAAGCAAAATATTCAACTATCAAGAAAGAGATGCTTTCTATTATAAAATGCATTTCAAAATTTCAAGATGATCTTCTTAATAAATTTTTTTTAATTAAAAATTGATTGTAGCTCAGCTAAATCAATTATTAAAAAAGATGTTAAAAATCTTGTTGCTAAGCAAATTTTTGCTAGTTGGAAATCACAATTATCTATGTTTGAATTTGATATTCAAGACATTAAAGGTGAAAATAATTCACTTGCTGATTATTTAACTCGTGAATTTTTGCAGGGAAAAAATGATGACCCCATATAGGGGTAGAGGCCGCGGTTATGGCCGTGGTGGGAGAGGGAGTAACAATATGTTACCCCAGCCAGAATCAAACATTCCTCTAATAGGGGATTGGACTACTGTCTATAAAGGTAGAAAAATACAGCAATTACCTGCATCTTCAGCAAAAAGGGAAGACATCGCTTCCTCTTCCTCTAATAAAACTACATCCTACAAGGAAGTTGCGGTTAATAACCCACCTCAAGAACAAATGGATTATTTTGAAAATCCAGTAACTGAGAAAATCATGTATATTGATGATGAAGATATAAAGATAAATCCAAATGATGGATGGTCTATCAAAACTAGATACCTCGAATCAAGAGGATATCTAGGTCTTCATGGAAAATCTAGGCCCAACCTAGAAATTCTCCTGACTGTTACCGAATCGGTAACAATTACTCACCATTACCAAAACAATAATCCTGAAAATTTTATAAACTTCAATAAATATCACATTAACAAAATTTTGTTACCAAGAGAATGGGGTCTCAACCAAAATGCTGAAAAGGCAATAAGAATTGCGGAAGGAAAGTATATTTACTTTAATTATTGGGACTATGTCCAGGCTTTCACTCAAGCCTTTTATTACCAAAATCCCAAGAACAAGCATTCTTGGTTTTTCTCTATTAATGAAGAGATGGTTAATAAACCCATACCAAATTGGTTTTATGAATGGTGGGCAAAATTTGGTCCATCTTTGGAAATTCTTCCTAAAGAAATTCTTAACTTATATAATCCATGGTGTGATAATAGTCCACTTATTGTAAAAAATTTATCTGATGATTTAATCACTGGACAATGTGCATTATTGTTCTTTATTAAATTTCAGATTCCATGGATATGGAGATGGACAATCACCATATCAAGAAACAAATTTAACATTCCCATTTTAGAAAGAAATTTCTTTTATAAATGGTGGAACAAGATGAGTGCAGAGGATGTCCAGAATAAAATTAAATTAATTGAAGAAGCAATAGATGAAGACCAGAATAAAAAGGTCAAGGAACAAAGTTCCCAACAAATGTCTATGGAAAACTTGAAGAACTTCTTCAAGAGAAAATATCCCAATGAATCAGAAGACGAGATTATGGTCAGAATTTTGGATCATATGAAAAACCAATTCTTCTCTACTTTTCCATCAAAAGCATCAAAAGATGAGGATTCATCTATGAAGACAAGCTCTTCCATGGGATCAATGGATTCCCATAATTTTGAAGGTTTAGCAGGAGAAGGTCAAGCAAATGAAGCTACTGCAGAAGATTTCTGGGATGCGATGATTCAATCTTTGAAAGTAAAAAGAAAAGAAAATAATTAATTTGCTATCTTGTCTAAATATAATGAAGTAAGAATCAATAGACAAAGGTTAAAGGACAAGAAATAATAGAAGAAGAATCTTTCCAAAGGCAAAAGGACAAGGGAATCTTATCTTGTCTTTAATAATTTCTAGGCATAATTGCATGCATTTTCTATCTTTTGTAAAAGACAAGGGGATACGAATCTTATCTTATCTTGTCTCTAACAATTTCTAGGCATAATTACATGCATTTTCTATCTTTTGTAAAAGACAAGGGAAAAAGAATCTTATCTTGTCTTTAATAATTTCTAGGCATGCATGTGATTTTTGTAGTTTCTTGTTAATTGTTGTGACGATGGGGCCCCAAGTGTACCCGACAATAATTATACAAGTTACCGGCTACTGTAAGTTTTAGTTACCGGCTTAAATAGTAAGCCTTTTCTTCCCTATATAAAGGGATTTAAGTTTCATTTGTAAACACACCTTGGAACACCTTTGAATAACAAGTTTGAACTTTCTTGCAATATTGTCTCACAATTTTCTATACTCCTCTTTTCTTTACTAAAAATCCGATCCTGCTTCCGCTAAATACACACTTTGGTATCATCACCTGGACTTTCCAAATCTAAGGTATATTTCTTAATTTATCATGAAAATTAGTGGCTAAATTTATGTTGTGAGAGGTTGATTATGCTTAGACAAAACTAAGTAGGTAACTTTTTCTCATAACATATTATTAACTAGCAAACAACCTTTTCAAAGTGTTTTTAGTGTTTTCTTAAACATTCATCTTTTTTTTCCTGGGGAAGAGAGTTGTTGATGATTTCAAAAAAGAAAGTTTTTGCTAAAAACATTTTGACATCTTTGATTTGGGAGAAATCCTTCTATCCCTTCGGGTTGATAGTTAAACAATTTGTTGTTTGCTTAGATGACTTTTAATTAGTTGTTGTTTTAGCTAAAATTATGTTATGAGTCCAAGTTATCTATTTAGATTTAACTTTGTGTATCAACCAATCACAACATTCTTAACCTATTGCCCTATGGATTCTGATGATGATAATCATCAAAATAATTTAATAAAAAATGAAAAATTAATTGAATATCCAAAAAATATGGATAAACTCAACATATGGGTTATACCCTCAGTTCCTTCTAATCAAATTTATAGATTTGGTAAGATAGATGTTTTTGCTCGTTTTGCTGTTAAAACTTTAGAGCAAACGATTCAAATTTCTAAAGAAACTCAGACAATAAAACTGTTAACTAAAAAAGATTTGAAACCTTTTAAAAATTATAATTTTATCCATATTGGATTGGTTCAAATTGCTTTAAAACCTTTAACATTATTGGGTTTAAATTCTAGCATAATGGCTTATGCTAGAGATGGTAGATATAAAGATTTCAAACAATCTTTAGCTGCTATGGTTGAGACAAGTCTGTGTCATGGACCAGTTTACTTTGATGTCTCACCTAATTTAAATCTATCTTTATCTGATAAAAATTTATTAGATGCTGTGCAATTAACAGTTCATACTAATGGTTATAATTTTAAATCGGGAAGTGAAATTATAGCAATATGCTATAAAATCTACTATAAGGTTCTTACTACGCTTAATCCTAAAGCAAAGCATTTATCATTTCCTGGAACCACTACTTTGGTTCAAACAAATTTACTAACATCCAATGTTGCAACCAATAGGTTAATAAAGTGGGATGAAATAAACTTCCCAGAGACATGGTCTCTCCCCCAGGAAATAGATCCTGAACCTATCCTTAATAGGGATATAGACCAAATTATTCAGACCACTGAAGGAGATTTAGAAATAAATTTCACTTCAAAAAGAATAACTAGAATACCCAGGTCCCTATCTGCTAGGCACTCAGTTACTGAATTTTACACAGCTCCTAGCCAATTACCTAGATCTTCTACTTCTCAAATAAGAGAAGAAATAGAGGTCGTTGAGAATATAAGACTAAGCGAAAATAGAGTTCCCCATGGAATTTATCAAAAACCTCATACTCCAAGAGTAGAATCCTCTACTCAGTCAGATATGGATTTCAAATTATAATTATAGATTACTCCCCTGGTAGTAAGATGAGACAACTCATCAATGATGAGTTTCAACATGAGAGATACTCTCAATTTAGAAATTGGTTTTTAAAAAAAATTTCAAAACCTGAATTAGCCCAATTTAAAGATGAGTATTACACTCAAATGAATCTTGAGCAGGATTTCGTTCCTTTTGTTAAATGGTTTGTTAATTACTTCATAAATAAAAAGCAAGAAGAAATTCTTGTGTTACAAAGACCTTGGGAAAACATTAGAGGAGAAATAATGGAATCTCCTTTTCCCCCTGAACAAACAATAAGTTTGAGTCAAAATACTGAAGCTACCCCTTACCTTAGCCTTCAGTTACAAAGAGTTGAACCAAATCAAGTTACTCTTAAGGAATTAAATTCAGTTATCAGGTCTCAAAATTATACCAATGCTTACCTTTTTTGCTTAGGAGAACAATTTATCTCCATGGAAAAAGATCTCTTATCCATAAAAAATCTTTTAGAAAAACAAATAGAGCGTCAAGATATCATTATTGACCACATAAATAAACCTAAAGACCAAATATCCACATCCACTATTTCGGATGTTCCTATAGTGCAACCTCCTGTTTCCATAGAAGGATTTAAAATGGAAACTAATGGAGAAGAATTTGTTCGTATTTTAGAACAAAAACTAAAAGGACTTAATATCATTGTCATGTCCCATGAAGATTATTCTGAGGATAACAATGACAACCATATTGACCAGCTTGCTAATATGTTTGCTAACTTAGACATTAGTAACCTTGATATTAATACTAATAGTATTAATAATACTAATAGTATAAATCCTGTTTATTCCACAAGGCCTATAGAAAAGTATTATTACAAGCATCCCTCACCGCAAGATTTGCTTTTTGAGGAATCAGAACCTTTCCAGAATTCTTATTCAGGAAAAGTCATTTATGAATGGAATGTTGATGGTCTTAATGACAAACAAATTATAGATACTATCCATAGGATGATCATGTACTCTACTGTTTGCAAGCAACATGGAAATTCTGATGCTTCAATAGCATCCTTTATAACAACAGGATTTGTTGGCCAACTTAGAGGCTGGTGGGATCATCATCTCACTGAATCTCAAAAATTAGAGATTCTTAATCATAAAAAAATCATTAAGAGCGAACCAAGAACTAGTACGAGCACTATTGTGGCTACAACCACCACAGGAGAAGAAGATGCAGTGTATACACTGTGTCTCTCCATCTTACAACATTTTGTAGGAACCAATGTCCCCATTGGAGAAAAAATCCAGACACTTCTCCAAAACCTTAGGTGTCCTTCTCTCACCCACTTTAGATGGTATAAGGATACTTTTATTTCAAGAGTTTATCAATTAAACAATCCCAATTCTTTGCACTGGAAAGCAAAATTTATTGATGGATTACCTCATTTCTTTTCTGAGAAAGTTAGACAATCCTTAAGACAGAAAAATGATGGGATAAATATAAATTATCCAGATCTTACTTATGGTCATATAATTAGCACTTGTGTTAATGAAGGATTAACTTTATGTAATGACATAAAGCTTAGAAATCAACTCAAAAAGCAAAAGCTCTCTGAAAAACACCAAATTGGTGAATTTTGTGAGCAATTTGCTTTTGATCTTGGAAAATCTCCAGATAATAAAAAGAAAAAAGGAAAAATTTTCCGCAATAAACCTTATAGGGATAAGCCAAAAAATTCTTATAAAAATTCTTATAAGAATAAGAAAAGGGGTCACTACAATAAGAGTATACCTAAAGAAAAATCTTTTGACCCTAAAGGTAAAAGAAAAGCCAAAAAGCTTGACATAACATGTCATAAATGTGGCAAACCTGGCCATTATGCCAACCAATGTTGGACTAAAAAAGCTCTTAATGAGATAGAAGATGAACAATTACGTTCTCAATTAGAGAAAGTTTTACTTCTCAAATCTGATTCTGAAGAATACTCTTCTGAAGAAGATATTAATCTGATTTATGAATCTTCTTCTGATTACTCATCTGAATCTTCTAATAATAATTGTCAATGTAATCAATTAGATTACTGGAAATCAATAGTGGATATGAATGGGTTAAATGTTTTAACCTCAGAACAGGATGGAGCTATAAAGGCTATAGAGTCCATTTCTTATAAAAATCTTAAAAGAAAAATGCTTGAAGTTCTAATCCAAGAAAACTCTAAAAGAGAATCTCCTATTATTACAGAAGCACCTTACCAATTAAGTGAGGTTTTGTCTAGATTTAGACAGTCTAACATTCGTGAAACTCCTGTTTCTATTATGGATTTAAATAGAGAAATAAATCTCTTAAAAAATGAGATAGCTCAAATTAAAAAAGAAAACTATGGTTTATCTCAAAGGCTCACTTTTTTAGAGTCCAATAATTCAAGGGTTGAAGAAATAGCTTCAACTAGTAATCCTTCACCTAGTGATGATTTCCTTTCCCTCATTGATAGAGTAACCTCCCAAAAATGGTTTGTTAAGATAACTTTAGTGATTAATAGAAATTTCATATTAGAAAATGAAGTTGCCCTTATTGATAGTGGCGCTGATTTAAACTGCCTTCAAGAGGGAATTATTCCCACTAAGTATTTTGATAAAACTACTCAATCACTTACACAAGCTGGAGGAGATAAACTCACGGTTAATTATAAACTGTCTAATGCTTATGTTTGTAACAAAGATATTTGTTTACCCACTCACTTTATTCTTGTGAAAAACTTAACTCATAGAATTATATTAGGAACTCCCTTTCTGCATAAAATTATGCCTCTAATTAATGTTGATCAAAAGGGAATTACCTCCATTATTAATAATAAAAGAATTACTTTTGAATTCATTACTGATCCTCATACTAGGATGATTAATGAAGTTAAAGATATTCTTCTTAAAAAAGAAAAACAAATTTATTTTCTTAAAGCAGAAGTGGGTTTATTAAACATCACTTCTCAACTAAAAAACACTGAAGTTCAAAATCAAATTAAATTAATTGATCAACAGTTTAGAGAAGAAATATGCAATGATTTACCTAATGCCTTTTGGAATAGGAAGAAACATGTTATTTGTTTACCTTATCTTGATGACTTTAATGAAAGTCAGATTCCCACTAAAGCTAGGCCTGCTCAAATGAATCATGAGTATTTGGATTTATGCAAAAAAGAGATAGAATCTCTTTTGGAGAAAAAATTAATAAGAAAATCCAAATCTCCTTGGAGTTGCACAGCCTTTTATGTAAGTAATGCTGCAGAAAAGGAACGTGGAGTTCCTAGACTTGTTATTAATTACAAACCACTTAATAAAGTGTTAAAATGGATTAGATATCCTATTCCTAATAAAAAAGATCTTTTAGATAGATTAAACAATGCTTTAATCTTCTCTAAATTTGATATGAAATCTGGTTATTGGCAAATTCAGATTAATGAATCTGATAAGTATAAAACAACCTTTACCGTACCTTTTGGACATTATGAATGGAATGTCCTTCCTTTTGGCCTTAAAAATGCCCCTTCTGAATTTCAAAATATTATGAATGATATTTTTAATCCTTATACGGAATTTATAATTGTTTATATTGATGATGTTTTAGTTTTTTCAAAAACTATAGATCAACATATGAAACATTTGAAAATATTCAAAGGATTAATTAAGCATAATGGATTAGTAATATCTGGTCCTAAGATGAAACTTTTTCAAACAAAGGTTAGATTTTTAGGACATGAAATTGACCAAGGAACTATAATTCCTATACAAAGAAGTATTGAATTTGCTTCTAAATTCCCTAATATTATTACAGATAAGAAACAATTACAAAGGTTTCTTGGTAGCCTTTACATAGCAGATTATTATGAAAATCTAGCTAAAGATACGACAATATTACATGCTAGGCTTAAAAAGAATCCTGGCCCTTGGACTGAAAAACATTCTCAGGCAGTCCAAAGAATTAAAAATAAGGTGAAATGTTTGCCTTGTTTAACTCTTGCTAATCCTAAGTATTTCAAAATTGTTGAAACTGATGCTTCAGACTTAGGCTATGGAGGAATCCTTAAACAAATAATACCTGAAACCTCAAAAGAAGTTTTGGTTAGATTTACTTCTGGAAAATGGAATCCAACACAAGCAAAATATTCAACTATCAAGAAAGAGATGCTTTCTATTATAAAATGCATTTCAAAATTTCAAGATGATCTTATTAATAAAATTTTTTTATTAAAAATTGATTGTAGCTCAGCTAAATCAATTATTGAAAAAGATGTTAAAAATCTTGTTGCTAAGCAAATTTTTGCTAGTTGGCAATCACAATTATCTATGTTTGAATTTGATATTCAACACATTAAAGGTGAAATTAATTCACTTGCTGATTATTTAACTCGTGAATTTTTGCAGGGAAAAAATGATGACCCCATATAGGGGTAGAGGCCGCGGTTATGGCCGTGGTGGGAGAGGGAGTAACAATATGTTACCCTAGTCAGAATCAAACATTCCTCTAATAGGGGATTGGACTACTGTCTACAAAGGTAGAAAAATGCAGCAATTACCTGTATCTTCAGCAAAAAGGGAAGACATTGCTTCCTCTTCCTCTAATAAAACTACATCCTACAAGGAAGTTGCGGTTAATAACCCACCTCAAGAACAAATGGATTATTTTGAAAATCCAGTAACTGAGAAAATCATGTATATTGATGATGAAGATATAAAGATAAATCCAAATGATGGATGGTCTATCAGAACTAGATACCTCGAATCAAGAGGATATCCAGGTCTTCATGGAAAATCTAGGCCCAACCTAGAAATTCTCCTGACTGTTACCGAATCGGTAACAATTACTCACCATTACCAAAACAATAATCCTGAAAGTTTTACAAACTTCAGTAAATGTCACATTAACAAAATTTTGTTACCAAGAGAATGGGGTCTCAACCCAAATGCTGAAAAGGCAATAAGAATTGCGGAAGGAGAGTATATTTACTTTAATTATTGGGACTATGTCCAGGCTTTCACTCAAGCCTTTTATTACCAAAATCCCAAGAACAAGCATTCTTGGTTTTTCTCTATTAATGAAGAGATGGTTAATAAACCCATACCAAATTGGTTTTATGAATGGTGGGCTAAATTTGGTCCATCTTTGGAAATTCTTCCTAAAGAAATTCTTAACTTATATAATCCATGGTGTGATAATAGTCCACTTATTGTAAAAATTTTATCTGATGATTTAATCACTGGACAATGTCCATTATTGTTCTTTATTAAATTTCAGATTCCATGGATATGGAGATGGACAATCACCATATCAAGAAACAAATTTAACATTCCCATTTTAGAAAGAAATTTCTTTTATAAATGGTGGAACAAGATGAGTGCAGAGGATGTCCAGAATAAAATTAAATTAATTGAAGAAGCAATAGATGAAGACCAGAATAAAAAGGTCAAGGAACAAAGTTCCCAACAAATGTCTATGGAAAACTTGAAGAACTTCTTCAAGAGAAAATTTCCCAATGAATCAGAAGACGAGATTATGGTCAGAATTTTGGATCATATGAAGAACCAATTCTTCTCTACTTTTCCATCAAAAGCATCAAAAGATGAGTATTCATCTATGAAGACAAGCTCTTCCATGGGATCAATGGATTCCCATAATTTTGAAGGTTTAGCAGGAGAAGGTCAAGCAGATGAAGCTACTGCAGAAGATTTCTGGGATGCGATGATTCAATCTTTGAAAGAAAAAAGAAAAGCAAAGAATTAATTTGCTATCTTGTCTAAATATAATGAAGTAAGAATCAATAGGCAAAGGTTAAAGGACAAGAAATAATAGAAGAATAATCTTTCCAAAGGCAAAAGGACAAGGGAATCTTATCTTGTCTTTAATAATTTCTAGGCATAATTGCATGCATTTTCTATCTTTTGTAAAAGACAAGGGGATAAGAATCTTATCTTATCTTGTCTTTAATAATTTCTAGGCATAATTACATGCATTTTCTATCTTTTGTAAAAGACAAGGGAAAAAGAATCTTATCTTGTCTTTAATAATTTCTAGGCATGCATGTGATTTTTGTAGTTTCTTGTTAATTGTTGTGTCGATGGGGCCCCAAGTGTACCCGACAATAATTATACAAGTTACCAACTATTGTAAGTTTTAGTTACCGACTTAAATAGTAAGCCTTTTCTTCCCTATATAAAGGGATTTAAGTTTCATTTGTAAACACACCTTGGAACACCTTTGAATAACAAGTTTGAACTTTCTTGCAATATTGTCTCACAATCTTCTATACTCCTCTTTTCTTTACTAAAAATCCGATCCTGCTTCCGCTAAATACACACTTTGGTATCATCACCTGGACTTGCCAAATCTAAGGTATATTTCTTAATTTATCATAAAAATTAGTGGCTAAATTTATGTTGTGAGAGGTTGATTATGCTTAGACAAAACTAAGTAGGTAACTTTTTCTCATAACATATTATTAACTAGCAAACGACCTTTTCAAAGTATTTTTAGTGTTTTCTTAAACATTCATCTTTTTTTTTTCCCAGGGAAGGGAGTTGTTGATGATTTCAAAAAACAAATTTTTTGCTAAAAACATTTTGACATCTTTGATTTGGGAGAAATCCTTCTATCCCTTCGGGTTGATAGTTAAACAATTTGTTGTTTGCTTAGATGTCTTTTAATTGGTTGTTGTTTTAGCTAAAATTATGTTATGAGTCCAAGTTATCTATTTAGATTTAACTTTGTGTATCAACCAATCACAACATTCTTAGCCTATTGCCCTATGGATTCTGATGATGATAATCATCAAAATAATTTAATAAAAAATGAAGAATTAATTGAATATCTAAAAAATATGGATAAACTCAACAGATGGGTTATACCCTCAGTTCATTCTAATCAAGTTTATAGATTTGGTAAGATAGATGTTTTTGCTCGTTTTGCTGTTAAAACTTTAGAGCAAACGATTCAAATTTCTAAAGAAACTCAGACAATAAAACTGTTAACTAAAAAAGATTTGAAACCTTTTAAAAATTATAATTTTATCCATATTGGATTGGTTCAAATTGCTTTAAAACCTTTAACATTATTGGGTTTAAATTCTAGCATAATGGCTTATGTTAGAGATGGTAGATGTAAAGATTTCAAACAATCTTTAGCTGCTATGGTTGAGACAAGTCTGTGTCATGGACCAGTTTACTTTGATGTCTCACCTAATTTAAATCTATCTTTATCTGATAAAAATTTATTAGATGCTATGCAATTAATAGTTCATACTAATGGTTATAATTTTAAACCGGGAAGTGAAATTATAGCAATATGCTATAGAATCTACTATAAGGTTCTTACTACGCTTAATCCTAAAGCAAAGCATTTATCATTTCCTGGAACCACTACTTTGGTTCAAACAAATTTACTAACATCCAATGTTGCAACCAATAGGTTAATAAAGTGGGATGAAATAAACTTCCCAGAGACATGGTCTCTCCCCCAGGAAATAGATCCTGAACCTATCCTTAATAGGGATATAGACCAAATTATTCAGACTACTGAAGGAGATTTAGAAATAAATTTCACTTCAAAAAGAATAACTAGAATACCCAGGTCCCTATCTGCTAGGCACTCAGTTAGTGAATTTTACACAGCTCCTAGCCAATTACCTAGACCTTCTACTTCTCAAATAAGAGAAGAAATAGAGGTCGTTGAGAATATAAGACTAAGCGAAAATAGAGTTCCGCATGGAATTTATCAAAAACCTCATACTCCAAGAGTAGAATCACCTACTCAGTCAGATATGGATTTCCAATTATAATGATAGATTACTCCCCTGGTAGTAAGATGAGACAACTCATCAATGATGAGTTTCAACATGAGAGATACCCTCAATTTAGAAATTGGTTTTTTAAAAAATTTTCAAAACCTGAATTAGCCCAATTTAAAGATGAGTATTACACTCAAATGAACCTTGAGCAGGATTTCGTTCCTTTTGTTAAATGGTTTGTTAATTACTTCATAAATAAAAAGCAAGAAGAAATTCTTGTGTTACAAAGACCTTGGGAAAACATTAGAGGAGAAATAATGGAATCTCCTTTTCCCCCTGAACAAACAATAAGTTTGAGTCAAAATACTGAAGCTACCCCTTACCTTAGCCTTCAGTTACAAAGAGTTGAACAAAATCAAGTTACTCTTAAGGAATTAAATTCAGTTATCAGGTCTCAAAATTATACCAATGCTTACCTTGTTTGCTTAGGAGAACAATTTATCTCCATGGAAAAAGATCTCTTATCCATAAAAAATCTTTTAGAAAAACAAATAGAGCGTCAAGATATCATTATTGACTACATAAATAAACCTAAAGACCAAATATCCACATCCACTATTTCGGATGTTCCTATAGTGCAACCTCCTATTTCCATAGAAGGATTTAAAATGGAAACTAACGGAGAAGAATTTGTTCGTATTTTAGAACAAAAACTAAAAGGACTTAATATCACTGTCATGTCCCATGAAGATTATTCTGAGGATAATAATGACAACCATATTGACCAGCTTGCTAATATGTTTGCTAACTTAGACATTAGTAACCTTGATATTAATACTAATAGTATTAATAATACTAATAGTATAAATCCTGTTTATTCCCCAAGGCCTATAGAAAAGTATTATTACAAGCGTCCCTCACTGCAAGATTTTCTTTTTGAGGAATCAGAACCTTTCCAGAATTCTTATTCAGGAAAAGCCATTTATGAATGGAATTTTGATGGTCTTAATGACAAACAAATTATAGATACTATCCATAGGATGATCATGTACTCTACTGTTTGCAAGCAACATGGAAATTCTGATGCTTCAATAGCATCCTTTATAACAACAGGATTTGTTGGCCAACTTAGAGGCTGGTGGGATCATTATCTCACTGAATCTCAAAAATTAGAGATTCTTAATCATAAAAAAATCATTAAGAGCGAACCAAGAACTAGTACGAGCACTATTGTGGCTACAACTACCACAGGAGAAGAAGATGCAGTGTATGCACTGTGTCTCTCCATCTTACAACATTTTGTAGGAACCAATGTCCCCATTGGAGAAAAAATCCAGACACTTCTCCAAAACCTTAGGTGTCCTTCTCTCACCCACTTTAGATGGTATAAGAATACTTTTCTTTCAAGAGTTTATCAATTAAACAATCCCAATTCTTCGCACTGGAAAGCAAAATTTATTGATGGATTACCTCATTTCTTTTCTGAGAAAGTTAGACAATCCTTAAGACAGAAAAATGATGGGATAAATATAAATTATCCAGATCTTACTTATGGTCATATAATTAGCACTTGTGTTAATGAAGGATTAACTTTATGTAATGACATAAAGCTTAGAAATCAACTCAAAAAGCAAAAGCTCTCTAAAAAACACCAAATTGGTGAATTTTGTGAGCAATTTGCTTTTGATCTTCGAAAATCTCCAGATAATAAAAAGAAAAAATAAAAAATTTTCCGCAATAAACCTTATAGGGATAAGCCAAAAAATTCTTATAAAAATTCTTATAAGAATAAGAAAAGGGATCACTACAATAAGAGTATACCTAAAGAAAAATCTTTTGACCCTAAAGGTAAAAGAAAAGCCAAAAAGCTTGACATAACATGTCATAAATGTGGCAAACCTGGCCATTATGCCAACCAATGTTGGACTAAAAAAGCTCTTAATGAGATAGAAGATGAACAATTACGTTCTCAATTAGAGAAAGTTTTACTTCTCAAATCTGATTCTGAAGAATACTCTTCTGAAGAAGATATTAATATGATTTATGAATCTTCTTCTGATTACTCATCTGAATCTTCTAATAATAATTGTCAATGTAATCAATTAGATTACTGGAAATCAATAGTGGATATGAATGGGTTAAATGTTTTAACCTCAGAACAGGATGGAGCTATAAAGGCTATAGAGTTCATTTCTGATAAAAATCTTAAAAGAAAAATGCTTGAAGTTCTAATCCAAGAAAACTCTAAAAGAGAATCTCCTATTATTACAGAAGCACCTTACCAATTAAGTGAGGTTTTGTCTAGATTTAGACAGTCTAACATTCGTGAAACTCCTGTTTCTATTATGGATTTAAATAGAGAAATAAATCTCTTAAAAAATGAGATAGCTCAAATTAAAAAAGAAAACTATGGTTTATCTCAAAGGCTCACTTTTTTAGAGTCCAATAATTCAAGGGTTGAAGAAATAGCTTCAACTAGTAATCCTTCACCTAGTGATGATTTCCTTTCCCTCATTGATAGAGTGACCTCCCAAAAATGGTTTGTTAAGATAACTTTAATGATTAATAGAAATTTCATATTAGAAAATGAAGTTGCCCTTATTGATAGTGGCGCTGATTTAAACTGCCTTCAAGAGGGAATTACTCCCACTAAGTATTTTGATAAAACTACTCAATCTCTTACACAAGCTGGAGGAGATAAACTCACGGTTAATTATAAACTGTCTAATGCTTATGTTTGTAACAAAGATATTTGTTTACCCACTCACTTTATTCTTGTGAAAAACTTAACTCATAGAATTATATTAGGAACTCCCTTTCTGCATAAAATTATGCCTCTAATTAATGTTGATCAAAAGGGAATTACCTCCATTATTAATAATAAAAGAATTACTTTTGAATTCATTACTGATCCTCATACTAGGATGATTAATGAAGTTAAAGATATTCTTCTTAAAAAAGAAAAACAAATTTGTTTTCTTAAAGAAGAAGTGGGTTTATTAAACATCACTTCTCAACTAAAAAACACTGAAGTTCAAAATCAAATTAAATTAATTGATCAACAGTTTAGAGAAGAAATATGCAATGATTTACCTAATGCCTTTTGGAATAGGAAGAAACATGTTATTTGTTTACCTTATCTTGATGACTTTAATGAAAGTCAAATTCCCACTAAAGTTAGGCCTGCTCAAATGAATCATGAGTATTTGGATTTATGCAAAAAAGAGATAGAATCTCTTTTGGAGAAAAAATTAATAAGAAAATCCAAATCTCCTTGGAGTTGCACAGCCTTTTATGTAAATAATGCTGCAGAAAATGAACGTGGAGTTCCTAGACTTGTTATTAATTACAAACCACTTAATAAAGTGTTAAAATGGGTTAGATATCCTATTCCTAATAAAAAAGATCTTTTAGATAGATTAAACAATGCTTTAATCTTCTCTAAATTTGATATGAAATCTGGTTATTGGCAAATTCAAATTAATGAATCTGATAAGTATAAAACAGCCTTTACCGTACCTTTTGGACATTATGAATGGAATGTCCTTCCTTTTGGCCTTAAAAATGCCCCTTTTGAATTTCAAAATATTATGAATGATATTTTTAATCCTTATACAGAATTTATAATTGTTTATATTGATGATGTTTTAGTTTTTTCAAAAACTATAGATCAACATATGAAACATTTGAAAATATTCAAAGGATTAATTAAACATAATGGATTAGTAATATCTGGTCCTATGATGAAACTTTTTCAAACAAAGGTTAGATTTTTAGGACATGAAATTGACCAAGGAACTATAATTCCTATACAAATAAGTATTGAATTTGCTTCTAAATTCCCTAATATTATTACAGATAAGAAACAATTACAAAGGTTTCTTGGTAGCCTTAATTACATAGCAGATTATTATGAAAATCTAGCTAAAGATACGACAATATTACATGCTAGGCTTAAAAAGAATCCTGGCCCTTGGACTGAAAAACATTCTCAGGCAGTCCAAAGAATTAAAAATAAGGTGAAATGTTTGCCTTGTTTAACTCTTGCTAATCCTAAGTATTTCAAAATTGTTGAAACTGATGCTTCAGACTTAGGCTATGGAGGAATCCTTAAACAAATAATACCTGAAACCTCAAAAGAAGTTTTGGTTAGATTTACTTCTGGAAAATGGAATCCAACACAAGCAAAATATTCAACTATCAAGAAAGAGATGCTTTCTATTATAAAATGCATTTCAAAATTTCAAGATGATCTTCTTAATAAAATTTTTTTATTAAAAATTGATTGTAGCTCAGCTAAATCAATTATTGAAAAAGATGTTAAAGATCTTGTTGCTAAGCAAATTTTTGCTAGTTGGCAATCACAATTATCTATGTTTAAATTTGATATTCAACACATTAAAGGTGAAAATAATTCACTTGATGATTATTTAACTCATGAATTTTTGCAGGGAAAAAATGATGACCCCATATAGGGGTAGAGGCCGCGGTTATGGCCGTGGTGGGAGAGGGAGTAACAATATGTTACCCCAGTCAGAATCAAACATTCCTCTAATAGGGGATTGGACTACTGTCTACAAAGGTAGAAAAATGCAGCAATTACCTGTATCTTCAGCAAAAAGGGAAGACATTGCTTCCTCTTCCTCTAATAAAACTACATCCTACAAGGAAGTTGCGGTTAATAACCCACCTCAAGAACAAATGGATTATTTTGAAAATCCAGTAACTGAGAAAATCATGTATATTGATGATGAAGATATAAAGATAAATCCAAATGATGGATGGTCTATCAGAACTAGATACCTCGAATCAAGAGGATATCCAGGTCTTCATGGAAAATCTAGGCCCAACCTAGAAATTCTCCTGACTGTTACCGAATCGGTAACAATTACTCACCATTACCAAAACAATAATCCTGAAAGTTTTACAAACTTCAGTAAATGTCACATTAACAAAATTTTGTTACCAAGAGAATGGGGTCTCAACCCAAATGCTGAAAAGGCAATAAGAATTGCGGAAGGAGAGTATATTTACTTTAATTATTGGGACTATGTCCAGGCTTTCACTCAAGCCTTTTATTACCAAAATCCCAAGAACAAGCATTCTTGGTTTTTCTCTATTAATGAAGAGATGGTTAATAAACCCATACCAAATTGGTTTTATGAATGGTGGGCTAAATTTGGTCCATCTTTGGAAATTCTTCCTAAAGAAATTCTTAACTTATATAATCTATGGTGTGATAATAGTCCACTTATTGTAAAAATTTTATCTGATGATTTAATCACTGGACAATGTCCATTATTGTTCTTTATTAAATTTCAGATTCCATGGATATGGAGATGGACAATCACCATATCAAGAAACAAATTTAACATTCCCATTTTAGAAAGAAATTTCTTTTATAAATGGTGGAACAAGATGAGTGCAGAGGATGTCCAGAATAAAATTAAATTAATTGAAGAAGCAATAGATGAAGACCAGAATAAAAAGGTCAAGGAACAAAGTTCCCAACAAATGTCTATGGAAAACTTGAAGAACTTCTTCAAGAGAAAATATCCCAATGAATCAGAAGACGAGATTATGGTCAGAATTTTGGATCATATGAAAAACCAATTCTTCTCTACTTTTCCATCAAAAGCATCAAAAGATGAGGATTCATCTATGAAGACAAGCTCTTCCATGGGATCAATGGATTCCCATAATTTTGAAGGTTTAGCAGGAGAAGGTCAAGCAGATGAAGCTACTGCAGAAGATTTCTGGGATGCGATGATTCAATCTTTGAAAGAAAAAAGAAAAGCAAAGAATTAATTTGCTATCTTGTCTAAATATAATGAAGTAAGAATCAATAGGCAAAGGTTAAAGGACAAGAAATAATAGAAGAATAATCTTTCCAAAGGCAAAAGGACAAGGGAATCTTATCTTGTCTTTAATAATTTCTAGGCATAATTGCATGCATTTTCTATCTTTTGTAAAAGACAAGGGGATAAGAATCTTATCTTATCTTGTCTTTAATAATTTCTAGGCATAATTACATGCATTTTCTATCTTTTGTAAAAGACAAGGGAAAAAGAATCTTATCTTGTCTTTAATAATTTCTAGGCATGCATGTGATTTTTGTAGTTTCTTGTTAATTGTTGTGTCGATGGGGCCCCAAGTGTACCCGACAATAATTATACAAGTTACCGACTATTGTAAGTTTTAGTTACCGACTTAAATAGTAAGCCTTTTCTTCCCTATATAAAGGGATTTAAGTTTCATTTGTAAACACACCTTGGAACACCTTTGAATAACAAGTTTGAACTTTCTTGCAATATTGTCTCACAATCTTCTATACTCCTCTTTTCTTTACTAAAAATCCGATCCTGCTTCCGCTAAATACACACTTTGGTATCATCACCTGGACTTGCCAAATCTAAGGTATATTTCTTAATTTATCATAAAAATTAGTGGCTAAATTTATGTTGTGAGAGGTTGATTATGCTTAGACAAAACTAAGTAGGTAACTTTTTCTCATAACATATTATTAACTAGCAAACGACCTTTTCAAAGTGTTTTTAGTGTTTTCTTAAACATTCATCTTTTTTTTTTCCCAGGGAAGGGAGTTGTTGATGATTTCAAAAAAGAAAATTTTTGCTAAAAACATTTTGACATCTTTGATTTGGGAGAAATCCTTCTATCCCTTCGGGTTGATAGTTAAACAATTTGTTGTTTGCTTAGATGTCTTTTAATTGGTTGTTGTTTTAGCTAAAATTATGTTATGAGTCCAAGTTATCTATTTAGATTTAACTTTGTGTATCAACCAATCACAACA
>CAWUDS030001161.1:0-25974 GCA_963859935.3 Lathyrus sativus
TATCTAGACTCCGGTTATTACGTTGAGCGTTCAGGCTCCGGTCAGTTTCATTGGGTATCCAGACTCCGGTTATTACGTTGAGCGTTTAGGCTCCGTTCAGTTTCGTTGGGTATCCAGACTCCGGTTATTACGTTGAGCGTTCAGGCTCCGGTCAGTTTCATTTGGTATCCAGACTCCGGTTATTACGTTGAGCGTTTAGGCTTCGGTCAGTTTCGTTGGGTATCCAGACTCTAGTTTTTACGTTGAGCGTTCAGGCTCCGGTCAGTTTCGTTTGGTATCCAGACTCCGGTTATTACGTTGGGCGTTCAGGTTCTGGTCAGTTTCGTTGGGTATCCAGCCTCCGGTTATTACGTTGAACATTCAGGCTCCTGTCAATTTCGTTGGGTATCCAGACTCCGGTTATTACATTGAGCATTCAGGCTCCGGTCAGTTTTATTGGGTATCCAAACTCCGGTTAGTAGTTGACCATTCTGGCTCCGGTCAGTTTCGTTTGGTATCCAGAGTCCGGTTATTACGTTGAGCGTTCAGGCTCCGGTCATTTTCGTTGATTATCCAGACTCTGGTTATTACGTTGAGCATTCAGGCTCCGTTCAGTTTCGTTGGGTATCCAGACTCCAGTTATTACATTGAGGGTTCAGGCTCCGGTCAGCTTCGTTTGGTATCCAGACTCTGGTTATTACGTTGAGCGTTCAGGTTCCAGTCAGTTTCGTTGGGTATCCAGATTGCGGTATTTACGTTGAGCGTTTAGGCTCCGGTCAGTTTTGTTGGGTATCCAGACTCCGGTTATTACGTTGAGCGTTCAGGCTCCGGTCAGTTTCATTGGGTATCCAGACTCCAGTTATTACGTTGAGCCTTCAGGCTCTGGTCAGTTTCGTTAGGTATCCAGACTCCGGTTATTACGTTGAGCGTTCAGGCTCCGGTATGTTTTGGTTGGTATCCAGAGTCCGGTTATTACGTTGAGCGTTCAGGCTCTGGTCATTTTCGTTGAGTATCCAGACTCGGGTTATTACGTTGAGCGTTCAGGCTTCGTTCATGTTCGTTGGATATCCAGACTCTGGTTATTACGTTGAGCGTTCAGGCTCCGGTCAGTTCCGTTTGGTATTCAGACTCCGGTTGTTACGTTGAGCGTTCAGACTCTTGTCAGTTTCGTTGGGTATCCAGACTCCGGTTATTTCGTTGAGCGTTCAGGCTCCGGTCAGTTTCGTTGGGTATCCAGACTCCGGTTATTACGTTGAGCATTCAGGCTCCGGTCAGTTTCATTGGGTATCCAAACTCCAGTTATTACGTTGAGCGTTCAGGCTCTGGTCAATTTCGTTGGGTATCTAGACTCCGGTTATTACATTGAGCATTCAGGCTCCGTTAAGTTTTGTTTGATAGCCAGAGTCCGGTTATTACGTTGAGCGTTCAGGCTCCGGTCATTTTCGTTGAGTATCCAGACTCCGGTATTACGTTGAGCGTTTAGGCTCCGTTCAGTTTCGTTGGGTATCCAGACTCCGGTTATTACGTTGAGCGTTCAGGCTCCGGTCAGTTTCATTTGGTATCCAGACTCCGGTTATTACGTTGAGCGTTTAGGCTTCGGTCAGTTTCGTTGGGTATCTAGACTCTAGTTTTTACGTTGAGCGTTCAGGCTCCGGTCAGTTTTGTTGGGTATCCAGACTCCGGTTATTACGTTGAGCGTTTAGGCTTCGGTCAGTTTCGTTGGGTATCCAGACTCCGGTTTTTACGTTGAGCGTTCAAGCTCCGGTCAGTTTTGTTGGGTATCTAGACTCCGGTTATTACGTTGAGCGTTCAGGCTCCGGTCAGTTTCATTGGGTATCCAGACTCCGGTTATTACGTTGAGCGTTTAGGCTCCGTTCAGTTTCGTTGGGTATCCAGACTCCGGTTATTACGTTGAGCGTTCAGGCTCCGGTCAGTTTCATTTGGTATCCAGACTCCGGTTATTACGTTGAGCGTTTAGGCTTCGGTCAGTTTCGTTGGGTATCCAGACTCTAGTTTTTACGTTGAGCGTTCAGGCTCCGGTCAGTTTCGTTTGGTATCCAGACTCCGGTTATTACGTTGGGCGTTCAGGTTCTGGTCAGTTTCGTTGGGTATCCAGCCTCCGGTTATTACGTTGAACATTCAGGCTCCTGTCAATTTCGTTGGGTATCCAGACTCCGGTTATTACATTGAGCATTCAGGCTCCGGTCAGTTTTATTGGGTATCCAAACTCCGGTTAGTACGTTGACCATTCTGGCTCCGGTCAGTTTCGTTTGGTATCCAGAGTCCGGTTATTACGTTGAGCGTTCAGGCTCCGGTCATTTTCGTTGATTATCCAGACTCTGGTTATTACGTTGAGCATTCAGGCTCCGTTCAGTTTCGTTGGGTATCCAGACTCCAGTTATTACATTGAGGGTTCAGGCTCCGGTCAGCTTCGTTTGGTATCCAGACTCTGGTTATTACGTTGAGCGTTCAGGTTCCAGTCAGTTTCGTTGGGTATCCAGATTGCGGTATTTACGTTGAGCGTTTAGGCTCCGGTTAGTTTTGTTGGGTATCCAGACTCCGGTTTTTACGTTGAGCGTTCAGGCTCCGGTCAGTTTCATTGGGTATCCAGACTCCAGTTATTACGTTGAGCCTTCAGGCTCCGGTCAGTTTCGTTAGGTATCCAGACTCCGGTTATTACGTTGAGCGTTCAGGCTCCGGTATGTTTTCGTTGGGTATCTAGACTCCGGTTATTACATTGAGCATTCAGGCTCCGTTAAGTTTTGTTTGATATCCAGAGTCCGGTTATTACGTTGAGCGTTCAGGCTCCGGTCATTTTCGTTGAGTATCCAGACTCCGGTATTACGTTGAGCGTTTAGGCTCCGTTCAGTTTCGTTGGGTATCCAGACTCCGGTTATTACGTTGAGCGTTCAGGCTCCGGTCAGTTTCATTTGGTATCCAGACTCCGGTTATTACGTTGAGCGTTTAGGCTTCGGTCAGTTTCGTTGGGTATCCAGACTCTAGTTTTTACGTTGAGCGTTCAGGCTCCGGTCAGTTTTGTTAGGTATCCAGACTCCGGTTATTACGTTGAGCGTTCAGGCTCCGGTCAGTTTCATTGGGTATCCAGACTCCGGTTATTACGTTGAGCGTTCAGGCTCCGGTCAGTTTCGTTGGGTATCCAGACTCCGGTTATTACGTTGAGCATTCAGGCTCCGGTCAGTTTCATTGGGTATCCAAACTCCGGTTATTACGTTGAGCGTTCAGGCTCTGGTCAATTTCGTTGGGTATCCAGACTCCGGTTATTACATTGAGCATTCAGGCTCCGTTAAGTTTTGTTTGATATCCAGAGTCCGGTTATTACGTTGAGCGTTCAGGCTCCAGTCATTTTCGTTGAGTATCCAGACTCCGGTTATTACGTTGAGCGTTCAGGCTCCGTTCAGATTCGTTGGGTATCCAGACTCCGGTTATTACGTTGAGCGTTCAGGCTCCGGTCAGTTTCGTTTGGTATCCATACTCCGTTTATTACGTTGAGCGTTTAAGCTTCGGTCAGTTTCGTTGGGTATCCAGACTCCGGTTTTTATGTTGAGCGTTCAGGCTCCGGTCAGTTTTGTTGGGTATCCAGACTCCGGTTATTACGTTGAGCGTTTAGGCTTCGGTCAGTTTCGTTGGGTATCCAGACTCCGGTTTTTACGTTGAGCGTTCAGGCTCCGGTCAGTTTTGTTGGGTATCCAAACTCCGGTTAGTACGTTGAGCGTTCAGGCTCCGGTCAGTTTCATTGGGTATCCAGACTCCGGTTATTACGTTGAGCGTTTAGGCTCCGTTCAGTTTCGTTGGGTATCCAGACTCCGGTTATTACGTTGAGCGTTCAGGCTCCGGTCAGTTTCATTTGGTATCCAGACTCCGGTTATTACGTTGAGCGTTTAGGCTTCGGTCAGTTTCGTTGGGTATCCAGACTCTAGTTTTTACGTTGAGCGTTCAGGCTCCGGTCAGTTTTGTTAGGTATCCAGACTCCGGTTATTACGTTGAGCGTTCAGGCTCCGGTCAGTTTCATTGGGTATCCAGACTCCGGTTATTACGTTGAGCGTTCAGGCTCCGATCAGTTTTATTGGGTATCCAGACTCCGGTTATTACGTTGAGCATTCAGACTCCGGTCACTTTCATTGGGTATCCAAACTCCGGTTATTACGTTGAGCGTTCAGGCTCTGGTCAATTTCGTTGGGTATCCAGACTCCGGTTATTACATTGAGCATTCAGGCTCCGTTAAGTTTTGTTTGATATCCAGAGTCCGGTTATTACGTTGAGCGTTCAGGCTCCGGTCATTTTCGTTGAGTATCCAGACTCCGGTTATTACGTTGAGCGTTCAGGCTCCGTTTAGATTCGTTGGGTATCCAGACTCCGGTTATTACGTTGAGCGTTCAGGCTCCGGTCAGTTTCGTTTGGTATCCATACTCCGTTTATTACGTTGAGCGTTTAAGCTTCGGTCAGTTCCGTTGGGTATCCAGACTCCGGTTTTTATGTTGAGCGTTCAGGCTCCGGTCAGTTTTGTTGGGTATCCAGACTCCGGTTATTACGTTGAGCGTTTAGGCTTCGGTCAGTTTTGTTGGGTATCCAGACTCCGGTTTTTACGTTGAGCGTTCAGGCTCCGGTCAGTTTTGTTGGGTATCTAGACTCCGGTTATTACGTTGAGCGTTCAGGCTCCGGTCAGTTTCATTGGGTATCCAGACTCCGGTTATTACGTTGAGCGTTTAGGCTCCGTTCAGTTTCGTTGGGTATCCAGACTCCGGTTATTACGTTGAGCGTTCAGGCTCCGGTCAGTTTCATTTGGTATCCAGACTCCGGTTATTACGTTGAGCGTTTAGGCTTCGGTCAGTTTCGTTGGGTATCCAGACTCTAGTTTTTACGTTGAGCGTTCAGGCTCCGGTCAGTTTTGTTAGGTATCCAGACTCCGGTTATTACGTTGAGCGTTCAGGCTCCGGTCAGTTTCATTGGGTATCCAGACTCCGGTTATTATGTTGAGCGTTCAGGCTCCGGTCAGTTTTATTGGGTATCCAGACTCCGGTTATTACGTTGAGCATTCAGACTCCGGTCAGTTTCATTGGGTATCCAAACTCCGGTTATTACGTTGAGCGTATAGGCTCTGGTCAATTTCGTTGGGTATCCAGACTCCGGTTATTACATTGAGCATTCAGGCTCCGTTAAGTTTTGTTTGATATCCAGAGTCCGGTTATTACGTTGAGCGTTCAGGCTCCGGTCATTTTCGTTGAGTATCCAGACTCCGGTTATTACGTTGAGCGTTCAGGCTCCGTTCAGATTCGTTGGGTATCCAGACTCCGGTTATTACGTTGAGCGTTCAGGCTCCGGTCAGTTTCGTTTGGTATCCATACTCCGTTTATTACGTTGAGCGTTTAAGCTTCGGTCAGTTTCGTTGGGTATCCAGACTCCGGTTTTTATGTTGAGCGTTCAGGCTCCGGTCAGTTTTGTTGGGTATCCAGACTCCGGTTATTACGTTGAGCGTTTAGGCTTCGGTCAGTTTCGTTGGGTATCCAGACTCCGGTTTTTACGTTGAGCGTTCAGGCTCCGGTCAGTTTTGTTGGGTATCTAGACTCCGGTTATTACGTTGAGCGTTCAGGCTCCGGTCAGTTTCATTGGGTATCCAGACTCCGGTTATTACGTTGAGCGTTTAGGCTCCGTTCAGTTTCGTTGGGTATCCAGAGTCCGGTTATTACGTTGAGCGTTCAGGCTCCGGTCATTTTTTTTGATTATCCAGACTCCAGTTATTACGTTGAGCGTTCAAGCTGCGGTCATTTTTGTTAAGTATCCAGACTCCGGTTTTTACGTTGAGCGTTCAGGCTCCGGTCAGTTTTGTTGGGTATCCAGACTCTGGTTATTACGATGGGCGTTCAGGTTCAGGTCAGTTTCGTTGGGTATCCAGACTCCGGTTATTACGTTGAACATTCAGGCTCTTGTCTGTTTCGTTAGGTATCCAGACTCCGGATATTACGTTGACCATTCAGGCTCCGGTCAGTTTTGTTGGGTATCCAGACTCCAGTTATTATGTTGACCATTCAGGCTCCGGTCAGTTTCGTTTGGTATCCAGAGTCCGGTTATTACGTTGAGCGTTCAGGCTCCGGTCATTTTCGTTGATTATCCAGACTCTAGTTATTACGCTAAGCGTTCAGGCTCCGTTCATGTTCGTTGGGTATCCAGACTCCGGTTATTACGTTGAGCGTTCAGGCTCCAGTCAGTTTCGTTTTGTATCCAGACTCCGATTATTACGTTGAGCATTCAGGCTCCCGTCAGTTTTGTTGGGTATCCAGACTTCGGTTATTACGTTGAGCGTTCAGGCTCCGGTCAGTTTTGTTGGGTATCCAGACTACGGTTATTACGTTGAGCATTAAGGTTCTGGTCAGTTTCATTGGGTATCCAGACTCCGGTTATTACGTTGAGCGTCCAGGCTCCGGTCAGTGTCGTTGGGTATCCGGACTCCGGTTATTACATTGAGCATTCAGGCTCCGGTAAGTTTCGTTTGGTATCCAGAGTCCGGTTATTACGTTGAGCGTTCAGGCTCCGGTCATTTTCGTTGAGTATCCAGACTCCAGTTATTACGTTGAGCGTTCAGGCTCCGTTCAGTTTCGTTGGGTATCCAGACTCCGTTTATTACGTTGAGCGTTCAGGCTCCGGTCAGTTTCGTTTGGTATCCAGACTCCGGTTATTACATTGAGTGTTCAGGCTCCGCTAAGTTTCATTTGGTATCCAGAGTCCGGTTATTACGTTGATCGTTCAGGCTCCTGTCAATTTCGTTGGGTATCCAGACTCCGGTTATTACATTGAGCATTCAGGCTCCGGTCAGTTTTATTGGGTATCCAAACTCCGGTTATTACGTTGACCATTCAGGCTCCGGTCAGTTTCGTTTGGTATCCAGAGTCCGGTTATTACGTTGAGCGTTCAGGCTCCGGTCATTTTCGTTGATTATCCAGACTCTGGTTATTACGTTGAGCATTCAGGCTCCGTTCAGTTTCGTTGGGTATCCAGACTCCGGTTATTACATTGAGGGTTCAGGCTCCGGTCAGCTTCGTTTGGTATCCAGACTCTGGTTATTACGTTGAGCGTTCAGGTTCCAGTCAGTTTCGTTGGGTATCCAGATTGCGGTATTTACGTTGAGCGTTTAGGCTCCGGTCAGTTTCGTTGGGTATCCAGACTCCGATTTTTACGTTGAGCGTTCAGGCTCCGGTTAGTTTTGTTGGGTATCCAGACTCCGGTTATTATGTTGAGCATTCAGGCTCCGGTCAGTTTCATTGGGTATCCAGACTCCAGTTATTACGTTGAGCGTTCAGGCTCCGGTCAGTTTCGTTAGGTATCCAGACTCCGGTTATTACGTTGAGTGTTCAGGCTCCGGTATGTTTTGGTTGGTATCCAGAGTCCGGTTATTACGTTGAGCGTTCAGGCTCTGGTCATTTTCGTTGAGTATCCAGACTCTGGTTATTACGTTGAGCGTTCAGGCTTCGTTCATGTTCGTTGGATATCCAGACTCCGGTTATTACGTTGAGCGTTCAGGCTCCGGTCAGTTCCGTTTGGTATTCAGACTCCGGTTGTTACGTTGAGCGTTCAGACTCTTGTCAGTTTCGTTGGGTATCCAGACTCCGGTTATTTCGTTGAGTGTTTAGGCTCCGGTCAGTTTTGTTGGGTATCCAGACTCCGGTTATTACGTTGAGCATTCAGGCTCCGGTCAGTTTCATTGGGTATCCAAACTCCAGTTATTACGTTGAGCGTTCAGGCTCTGGTCAATTTCGTTGGGTATCTAGACTCCGGTTATTACATTGAGCATTCAGGCTCCGTTAAGTTTTGTTTGATATCCAGAGTCTGGTTATTACGTTGAGCGTTCAGGCTCCGGTCATTTTCGTTGAGTATCCAGACTCCGGTATTACGTTGAGCGTTTAGGCTCCGTTCAGTTTCGTTGGGTATCCAGACTCCGGTTATTACGTTGAGCATTCAGGCTCCGGTCAGTTTCATTTGGTATCCAGACTCCGGTTATTACGTTGAGCGTTTAGGCTTCGGTCAGTTTCGTTGGGTATCCAGACTCTCGTTTTTACGTTGAGCGTTCAGGCTCCGGTCAGTTTTGTTAGGTATCCAGACTCCGGTTATTACGTTGAGCGTTCAGGCTCCGGTCAGTTTCATTGGGTATCCAGACTCCGGTTATTACATTGAGCGTTCAGGCTCCGGTCAGTTTTGTTGGGTATCCAGAGTCCGCTTATTACGTTGAGCGTTCAGGCTCCGGTCATTTTCGTTGATTATCCAGACTCCAGTTATTACGTTGAGCGTTCAAGGTCCGGTCATTTTTGTTAAGTATCCAGACTCCGGTTTTTTTGTTGAGCGTTCAGGCTCCGGTCAGTTTTGTTGGGTATCCAGACTCTGGTTATTACGTTGAGCGTTAAGGCTCCGGTCAGTTTAATTAGGTATCCAGACTCCGATTATTACGTTGAGCATCCAGGCTCCGGTCAATTTCGTTGGGTATCCAGACTCTGGTTATTACGTTGAGCGTTCAGGCTCCTGTCAGTTTCGTTGGGTATCCAGACTCCGGTTATTACGTTGAGCGTTCAGGCTCCGGTCAGTTTTGTTGGGTATCCAGACTCCGGTTATTACGTTGACCATTCAGGCTCCGGTCAGTTTCATTGGGTATTCAGACTCCGGTTATTACGTTGAGCCTTCAGGCTCCGGTCAGTTTCGTTGGGTATCCAGACTCCGGTTATTACATTGAGTGTTCAGGCTCCGCTAAGTTTCATTTGGTATCCAGAGTCCGGTTATTACGTTGATCGTTCAGGCTCCGGTCATTTTCGTTGATTATTCAGACTCTGGTAATTACGTTGAGCGTTCAGGCTCCGTTCAGTTTCGTTGGGTATCCAGACTCCAATTATTACGTTGAGCGTTCAGGCTCCGGTCATTTTTGTTGATTATCTTGACTCTGGTTATTACGTTGAGCGTTCAGGTTCCGGTCAGTTTCGTTGGGTATCCAAACTCCGCTTATTACGTTGAGCGTTCAGGCTCCAGTCAGTTTCGTTGGGTATCCAGACTCCGGTTATTACGTTGAGCGTTCAGGCTCCGGTCAGTTTCGTTGGGTATCCAAAGTCCGGTTATTACGTTGAGCGTTCAGCCTCCGATCATTTTCGTTGATTATCCAGACTCCAGTTATTACGTTGAGCGTTCAAGCTCCGGTCATTTTTGTTAAGTATCCAGACTCCGGTTTTTACGTTGAGCGTTCAGGCTCCGGTCAGTTTTGTTGGGTATCCAGACTCCGGTTATTACGTTGAGCGTTAAGGCTCCGGTCAGTTTCATTGGGTATCCAGAATCCGATTATTACGTTGAGCATTCAGGCTCCGGTCAGTTTCGTTGGGTATCCAGACTCTGGTTATTACGTTGAGCGTTCAGGCTCCTGTCAGTTTCGTTGGGTATCCAGACTCCGGTTATTACGTTGAGCGTTCAGGCTCCGGTCAGTTTTGTTGGGTATCCAGACTCCGGTTATTACGTTGAGCATTCAGGCTCCGGTCAGTTTCATTGGGTATCCAGACTCCGGTTATTACGTTGAGCATTCAGGCTCCGGTCAGTTTCGTTCGGTATCCAGACTCCGGTTATTACATTGAGCGTTCAGGCTCCGATAAGTTTCGTTTGGTATCCAGAGTCCGGTTATTACTTTGATCGTTCAGGCTCCGGTCATTTTCGTTGATTATTCAGACTTTGGTAATTATGTTGAGCGTTCAGGCTCCGTTCAGTTTCGTTGGGTATCCAGACTCCAATTATTACATTGAGTGTTTAGGCTCCGGTCAGCTTCGTTTGGTATCCAGACTCCGGTTATTACGTTGAGCGTTCAGGTTCCGGTCAGTTTCGTTGGGTATCCAGACTCTTGTTATTACGTTAAGCGTTCAGGCTTCGGTCAGTTTCGTTGGGTATCCAGACTCCGGTGTTTACGTTGAGCGTTCAGGCTCCGGTCGGTTTTGTTGGGTATCCAGACTCCGGTTATTACGTTGAGCGTTCAGGCTCTGGTCAGTTTCGTTAGGTATCCAGAGTCCGGTTATTACGTTGAGCGTTCAGGCTCCGGTCATTTTTGTTGAGTATCCAGACTCCAGTTATTACGTTGATCGTTCAGGCTCCGGTCATTTTTGTTAAGTATCCAGACTCCGGTTTTTACGTTGAGAGTTCAGGCTCCAGTTAGTTTTGTTGGGTATCCAGACTCCGGTTATTACGTTGAGCATTCAGGCTCCTGTCAGTTTCATTAGGTATCCAGACTTCAGTTATTACGTTGAGCGTTCAGGCTCCGGTCATTTTCATTGAGTATCCAAACTCCAGTTATTACGTTGAGCGTTCAGGCTCCGGTAATTTTTGTTAAGTATCCGGACTCCGGTTTTTACGTTGAGCGTTCAGGGTCCGGTCAGTTTTGTTGGGTATCCAGACTCCGGTTATTACGTTGAGCGTTCAGGCTCCGGTTAGTTTTATTGGGTATCCAGACTCCGGTTATTACGTTGAGCGTTCAGGCTCCGGTCAGTTTCATTGGATATCCAGACTCCGGTTATTACGTTGAACGTTCAGGCTCCGGTCAGATTTTTTGGGTATCCAGACTCCGGTTGTTACATTGAGCGTTCAGGCTCCGGTAAGTTTCGTTTGGTATCCAGAGTCCGGTTATTACGTTGAGCGTTCAGGCTCCGGTCATTTTCTTTGAGTATCCAGACTCCGGTTATTACGTTGAGCGTTCAGGCTCCGTTCAGTTTCGTTGGGTATCCAGACTCCGGTTATTACGTTGAGCGTTCAGGCTTCGGTCAGTTTTGTTGGGTATCCAGACTCCGGTTTTTACGTTGAGCGTTCAGGCTCTGGTCAGTTTTGTTGGGTATCCAGACTCCGGTTATTACGTTGAGCGTTCAGGCTCTGGTCAGTTTCATTGGGTATGCAGACTCCGGTTATTACGTTGAGCGTTCAGGCTCGGTCAGTTTCGTTGGGTATGCAGAGTCCAGTTATTACGTTGAGCGTTCAGGCTCCGGTCATTTTCTTTGACTATCCAGACTCCAGTTATTACGTTGAGCGTTCAGGCTCCGGTCATTTTTGTTAAGTATCCAGACTCTGGTTATTACGTTGAGCGTTCAGGCTCCGGTCTGTTTTATTTGGTATCCAGACTTCGGTTATTACGTTGAGCATTCAGGCTCCGGTCAATTTCATTGGGTATCCAGACTCCGGTTATTACGTTGAACATTCAGGCTCCTGTCAGTTTCGTTGGGTATCCAGACTCTGGTTATTACGTTGAGCGTTCAGGCTCCGGTAAGTTTTGTTGGGTATCTAGACTCCGGTTATTACGTTGAGCATTCAGGCACCAGTTAGTTTCATTGGGTATTCAGACTCCGGTTATTACGTTGAACGTTCAGGCTCCGGTCAGTTTTGTTGGGAATCCAGACTCCGGTTATTACATTGAGCATTCAGGCTCCGGTCATTTTTGTTGATTATCTTGACTCTGGTTATTACGTTGAGCGTTCAGGCTCCGTTCAGTTTCGTTGGGTATCCAGACTCCGGTTATTACGTTGAGTGTTCAGGCTCCGGTCGGCTTTGTTTGGTATCTAGACTCCGGTTATTACGTTGAGCGTTCAGGTTCCGGTCAGTTTCGTAGGGTATCCAGACTCCGGTTATTACGTTGAGTGTTCAGGCTCCGGTCAGTTTCATTGGGTATCCAGACTCCGGTTATTACGTGGAGCGTTTAGGCTCCGGTCATTTTTGTTGAGTATCCAGACTCCAGTTATTACGTTGAGCGTTCAGGATCCAGTCATTTTTGTTAAGTATCTGGACTCCGGTTTTTACGTTGAGCGTTCAGGCTCCGGTCAGTTTTGTTGGGTATCCAGACTCCGGTTATTACGTTGAGCGTTCAGGCTCCGGTCATTTTCATTGGGTATCCAAACTCCGGTTAGTACATTGAGCGTTCAGGCTCCGGTCAGTTTCATTTGGTATCCAGACTCCGGTTATTACGTTGAGCATTCAGGCTCCGGTCAGTTTCATTTGGTTTCCAGACTCCGGTTATTACGTTGAGCGTTCAAGTTCTGGTCAGTTTCGTTGGGTATCCAGACTCCGGTTATTACGTTGAGCGTTCAGGCTCCGGTCAGTTTTGTTAGGTATCCAGACTCCGGTTATTACGTTGAGCATTTAGGCTCCGGTCAGTTTCATTGGGTATCCAGACTCCGGTTATTACGTTGAGCATTCAGGCTCCAGTCAGTTTCGTTGGGTATCCAGACTCCGGTTATTACATTGAGCGTTCAGGCTCCGATAAGTTTCGTTTGGTATCCAGAGTCCGGTTATTACGTTGATCGTTCAGGCTCCGGTCATTTTCGTTGATTATTCAGACTCTAGTAATTACGTTGAGCGTTCAGGCTCCGTTCAGTTTCGTTGGGTATCCAGACTCCAGTTATTACATTGAGTGTTTAGGCTCCGGTCAGCTTCGTTTGGTATCCAGACTCCGGTTATTACGTTGAGCGTTCAGGTTCCGGTCAGTTTCGTTGGGTATCCAGACTTCGCTTATTACGTTGAGCGTTCAGGCTCCGGTCAGTTTCGTTGTGTATCCAGACTCCGGTTTTTATGTTGAGCGTTCAGGCTCCGGTCAGTTTCGTTGGGTATCCAGACTCCGGTTTTTATGTTGAGCGTTCAGGCTCTGGTCAGTTTCGTTAGGTATCCAGAGTCCGCTTATTACGTTGAGCGTTCAGGCTCCGGTCATTTTCGTTGAGTATCCAGACTCCAGTTATTACGTTGAGCGTTCAGGCTCCGGTCATTTTTGTTAAGTATCAGACTCCGGTTTTTACGTTGAGCGTTCAGGCTCCGGTCAGTTTTGTTGGGTATCCAGACTCCGGTTATTACGTTGAGCATTAAGGCTCTGGTCAGTTTCATTGGGTATCCAGACTCCGGTTATTACGTTGAGTGTTCAGGCTCCGGTCATTTTCGTTGAGTATCCAGACTCCAATTATTACGTTGAGCGTTCAGGCTCCGGTAATTTTTGTTAAGTATCCGGACTCCGGTTTTTACGTTGAGCGTTCAGGGTCCGGTCAGTTTTGTTGGGTATCTAGACTCCGGTTATTACGTTGAGCATTCAGGCTCCGGTTAGTTTCATTGGGTATCCAGACTCCGGTTATTACGTTGAGCGTTCAGGCTCCGGTCATTTTCATTGGGTATCCAGACTCCGGTTATTACGTTGAACGTTCAGGCTCCGGTCAGATTTGTTGGGTATCCAGACTCCGGTTATTACATTGAGCGTTCAGGCTCCGGTAAGTTTCGTTTGGTATCCAGAGTCCGGTTATTACGTTGAGCGTTCAGGCTCCGGTCATTTTCTTTGAGTATCCAGACTCCGGTTATTACGTTGAGCGTTCAGGCTCCGTTCAGTTTCGTTGGGTATCCAGACTCCGGTTATTACGTTGAGCGTTCAGGCTTCGGTCAGTTTCGTTGGGTATCCAGACTCCGGTTTTTACGTTGAGCGTTCAGGCTCCGGTCAGTTTTGTTGGGTATCCAGACTCCGATTATTACGTTGAGCGTTCAGGCTCCGCTCAGTTTCATTGGGTATGCAGACTCCGGTTATTATGTTGAGCGTTCAGGCTCGGTCAGTTTCGTTGGGTATGCAGAGTCCAGTTATTATGTTGAGCGTTCAGGCTCTGGTCATTTTCGTTGACTATCCAGACTCCAGTTATTACGTTGAGCGTTCAGGCTCCGGTCATTTTTGTTAAGTATCCAGACTCCGGTTTTTACGTTGAGTGTTCAGGCTCCGGTCAGTTTTATTGGGTATCCAGACTCCGGTTATTACGTTGAGCATTTAGGTTCCGGTCAATTTCATTGGGTATCCAGACTCCGGTTATTACGTTGAACATTCAGGCTCCTGTCAGTTTCGTTGGGTATCCAGACTCCGGTTATTACGTTGAGCGTTCAGGCTCCGGTCAATTTTGTTGGGTATCTAGACTCCGGTTATTACGTTGAGCATTCAGGCACTGGTCAGTTTCATTGGGTATTCAGACTCCGGTTATTACGTTGAGCATTCAGGCTCCGGTCAGTTTCGTTGGGAATTCAGACTCCGGTTATTACATTGAGCATTCCGGCTCCGGTCATTTTCGTTGATTATCTTGACTCTGGTTATTACGTTGAGCGTTCAGGCTCCGTACAGTTTCGTTGGGTATCCAGACTCTGGTTATTACGTTGAGTGTTCAGGCTCCGGTCGGCTTTGTTTGGTATCCAGACTCCGGTTATTACTTTGAGCGTTCAGGTTCCGGTCAGTTTCGTAGGGTATCCAGACTCCGGTTATTACGTTGAGTGTTCAGGCTCCGGTCAGTTTTGTTGGGTATCCAGACTTCGGTTATTACATTGAGCATTCAGGCTCCGGTCAGTTTCATTGTGTATCCAGACTCCGGTTATTACGTGGAGCGTTTAGTCTCCGGTCATTTTCTTTGAGTACCCAGACTCCAATTATTACGTTGAGCGTTCAGGCTCCGGTCATTTTTGTTAAGTATCTGGACTCCGGTTTTTACGTTGAGCGTTCAGGCTCCGGTCAGTTTTATTGGGTATCCAGACTCCGGTTATTACGTTGAGCATTCAGGCTCAAGTCAATTTCATTGGGTATCCAAACTCCGGTTATTACGTTGAACATTCAAGCTCCTGTCAGTTTCGTTGGGTATCCAGACTCCGGTTATTACGTTGAGCGTTCAGGCTCCGGTCAGTTTTGTTGGGTATCTAGACTCCGGTTATTACGTTGAGCATTCAGGCACCGGTCAGTTTCATTGGGTATTCAGACTCCGGTTATTACGTTGAGCGTTCAGGCTCCGGTCAGTTTCGTTGGGAATCCATACTCCGGTTATTACATTGAGCATTCAGGCTCCGGTCATTTTCGTTGATTATCTTGACTCTGGTTATTACGTTGAGCGTTCAGGCTCCGTTCAGTTTCGTTGGGTATCCAGACTCCGGTTATTACGTTGAGTGTTCAGGCTCCGGTCGGCTTTGTTTGGTATCCAGACTCCGGTTATTACGTTGAGCGTTCAGGTTCCGGTCAGTTTCGTAGGGTATCCAGACTCCGGTTATTACGTTGAGTGTTCAGGCTCCGGTCAGTTTTGTTGGGTATCCAGACTTCGGTTATTACGTTGAGCATTCAGGCTCCGGTCAGTTTCATTGGGTATCCAGACTTCGGTTATTACGTGGAGCGTTTAGGCTCCGGTCATTTTCGTTAAGTATCCAGACTCCAGTTATTACGTTGAGCGTTCAGGCTCCGGTCATTTTTGTTAAGTATCTGGACTCCGGTTTTTACGTTGAGCGTTCAGGCTCCGGTCAGTTTTGTTGGGTATCCAGACTCCGGTTATTACGTTGAGCGTTCAGGCTCCGGTCATTTTCATTGGGTATCCAGACTCCGGTTAGTATGTTGAGCGTTCAGGCTCCGGTCAGTTTCATTGGGTATCCAGACTCCGGTTATTACGTTGAGCGTTCAGGCTCCGGTCAGTTTCATTTGGTATCCAGACTCCGGTTATTACGTTGAGCATTCAGGCTCCGGTCAGTTTCGTTGGGTATCCAGACTCCGGTTATTACATTGAGCGTTCAGGCTCCGATAAGTTTTGTTTGGTATCCAGAGTCCGGTTATTAGGTTGATTGTTCAGGCTCCGGTCATTTTCGTTGATTATTCAGACTCTGGTAATTACGTTGAGCGTTCAGGCTACGTTCAGTTTCGTTGGGTATCCAGACTCTAGTTATTACATTGAGTGTTTAGGCTCCGGTCAGCTTCGTTTGGTATCCAGACTCCGGTTATTACGTTGAGCGTTCAGGTTCCGGTCAGTTTCGTTGGATATCCAGACTCCGCTTATTACGTTGAGCATTCAGGCTCCGGTCAGTTTCGTTGTGTATCCAGACTCCGGTTTTTACATTGAGCGTTCAGGCTCCGGTCAGTTTTGTTGGGTATCCAGACTCCGGTTATTACGTTGAGCGTTCAGGCTCTGGTCAGCTTCGTTAGGTATCCAGAGTCCGGTTATTACGTTGAGCGTTCAGGCTCCGGTCATTTTTGTTGAGTATCCAGACTCCAGTTATTACGTTGAGCGTTCAGGCTCTGGTCATTTTTGTTAAGTATCCAGACTCTGGTTTTTACGTTGAGCGTTTAGGCTCCGGTCAGTTTTGTTGGGTATCCAGACTCCAGTTATTACGTTGAGCATTCAGGCTCCGGTCAGTTTCATTGGGTATCCAGACTCTGGTTATTACGTTGAGCGTTCAGGCTCCGGTCATTTTCGTTGAGTATCCAGACTCCAGTTATTACGTTGAGCGTTCAGGCTCCGGTAATTTTTGTTAAGTATCTGGACTCCGGTTTTTACGTTGAGCATTCAGGGTCCGGTCAGTTTTTTGGGTATCCAGATTCCGGTTATTTCGTTGAGCGTTCAGGCTCTGGTTAGTTTCATTGGGTATCCAGACTCCGGTTATTACATTGAGCGTTCAGGCTCCGGTCAGTTTCATTGGGTATCCAGACTCCGGTTATTACGTTGAACGTTCAGGCTCCGGTCAGATTTGTTGGGTATCCAGACTCCGGTTATTACATTGATCGTTCAGACTCCCGTAAGTTTCGTTTGGTATCCAGAGTCCGGTTATTACGTTGAGTGTTAAGGCTCCGGTCATTTTCTTTGAGTATCCAGACTCCGGTTATTACGTTGAGCGTTCAGGCTCCGTTCAGTTTCGTTGGGTATCCAGACTCCGGTTATTACGTTGAGCGTTCAGGCTTCGGTCAGTTTCGTTGGGTATCCAGACTCCGGTTTTTACGTTGAGTGTTCAGGCTCCGGTCAGTTTTGTTGGGTATCCAGACTCCGGTTATTACGTTGAGCGTTCAGGCTCCGGTCAGTTTCATTGGGAATGCAGACTCTGGTTATTACGTTGAGCGTTCAGGCTCGATCAGTTTCGTTGGGTATGCAGAGTCCAGTTATTACATTGAGCATTCAGGCTCCGGTCATTTTCGTTGACTATCCAGACTCCAGTTATTACGTTGAGCGTTCAGGCTCCGGTCATTTTTGTTAATTATCCAGACTCCGGTTTTTACGTTGAGCGTTCAGGCTCCGGTCAGTTTTATTCGGTATCCAGACTCCAGTTATTACGTTGAGCATTCAGACTCCGGTGAATTTCATTGGGTATCCAGACTCTGGTTATTACGTTGAACATTCAGGCTCCTGTCAGTTTCGTTGGGTATCCAGACTCCGGTTATTACGTTGAGCGTTCAGGCTCCGGTTAGTTTTGTTGGGTATCTAGACTCCGGTTATTACGTTGAGCATTCAGGCACCGGTCAGTTTCATTGGGTATTCAGACTCCGGTTATTACGTTGAGCGTTCAGGCTCCGGTCAGTTTCGTTGGGAATCCAGACTCCGGTTATTACATTGAGCATTCAGGCTCCGGTCATTTTCGTTGATTATCTTGACTCTGGTTATTACGTTGAGCGTTCAGGCTCCGTTCAGTTTCGTTGGGTATCCAGACTCCGGTTATTACGTTGAGTGTTCAGGCTCCGGTCGGCTTTGTTTGGTATCCAGACTCCGGTTATTAAGTTGAGCGTTCAGGTTCCGGTCAGTTTCGTAGGGTATCCAGACTCCGGTTATTACGTTGAGTGTTTAGGCTCCGGTCAGTTTTGTTGGGTATCCAGACTTCGGTTATTACGTTGAGCATTCAGGCTCCGGTCAGTTTCATTGGGTATCCAGACTCCGGTTATTACGTGGAGCGTTTTGGCTCCGGTCATTTTCGTTGAGTATCCAGGCTCCAGTTATTAGGTAGAGCGTTCAGGCTCCGGTCATTTTTGTTAAGTATCTGGACTCCGGTTTTTACGTTGAGCGTTCAGGCTCTGGTTAGTTTTGTTGGGTATCCAGACTCCGGTTATTACGTTGAGCGTTCAGGCTCCGGTCATTTTCATTGGGTATCCAGACTCCGGTTAGTACGTTGAGCGTTCAGGCTCCGGTCAGTTTCATTTGGTATCCAGACTCCGGTTATTACGTTGAGCGTTCAGGCTCCGGTCAGTTTCATTTGGTTTCCAGACTCCGGTTATTACGTTGAGCGTTCAAGTTCCGGTCAGTTTCGTTGGGTATCCAGACTCCGGTTTTTACGTTGAGCGTTCAGGCTCCGATCAGTTTTGTTGGGTATCCAGACTCCGGTTATTACGTTGAGCGTTCAGGATCCGGTCAGTTTCATTGGGTATCCAGACACCGGTTATTACGTTGAACGTTTAGGCTCCAGTCAGATTTGTTGGGTATCCAGACTCCGGTTATTACATTGAGCGTTCAGGCTCCGGTAAGTTTCGTTTGGTATCCAGAGTCCGGTTATTACATTGAGCGTTCAGGCTCCGGTCATTTTCTTTGAGTATCCAGACTCCAGTTATTACGTTGAGCGTTCAGGCACCGTTCAGTTTCGTTGGGTATCCAGACTCCGGTTATTACGTTGAGCGTTCAGGCTTCGGTCAGTTTCGTTGGGTATCCAGACTCCGGTTTTCACGTTGAGCGTTCAGGCTCCGGTCAGTTTTGTTGGGTATCCAGACTCCGGTTATTACGTTGAGCGTTCAGGCTCGGTCAGTTTCGTTGGGTATGGAGAGTCCAGTTATTACGTTGAGCGTTCAGGCTCCGGTCATTTTCGTTGACTATACAGACTCCAGTTATTACGTTGAGCGTTCAGGCTCCGGTCATTTTTGTTAAGTATCCAGACTCCGGTTTTTACGTTGAGCGTTCAGGCTCCGGTCAGTTTTATTGGGTATCCAGACTCCGGTTATTACGTTGAGCATTCAGGCTCCGGTCAATTTCATTGGGTATCCAGACTCCGGTTATTACGTTGAACATTCACGCTCCTGTCAGTTTCGTTGGGTATCCAGACTCCAGTTATTACGTTGAGCATTCAGGCTCCGGTCAGTTTTGTTGGGTATCTAGACTCCGGTTATTACGTTGAGCATTCAGGCACCGGTCAGTTTCATTGGGTATTCAGACTCCGGTTATTACGTTGAGCGTTCAGGTTCCGGTCAGTTTCGTTGGGAATCCAGACTCCGGTTATTACATTGAGCATTCAGACTCCGGTCATTTTCGTTGATTATCTTGACTCTGGTTATTACGTTGAGCGTTCAGGCTCCGTTCAGTTTCGTTGGGTATCCAGACTCCGGTTATTACGTTGAGTGTTCAGGCTTCGGTCGGCTTTGTTTGGTATCCAGACTTCGGTTATTACGTTGAGCGTTCAGGTTCCGGTCAGTTTCGTAGGGTATCCAGACTCCGGTTATTACGTTGAGTGTTTAGGCTCCGGTCAGTTTTGTTGGGTATCCGGGCTTCGGTTATTACGTTGAGCATTCAGGCTCCGGTCAGTTTCATTGGGTATCCAGACTCCGGTTATTACGTGGAGCGTTTAGGCTCTGGTCATTTTTGTTGAGTATCCAGACTCCAGTTATTAGGTAGAGCGTTCAGGCTCCGGCCATTTTTGTTAAGTATCTGGACTCCGGTTTTTACGTTGAGCGTTCAGGCTCTGGTCAGTTTTGTTGGGTATCCAGACTCCGGATATTACGTTGAGCGTTCAGGCTCCGGTCATTTTCATTGGGTATCCAGACTCCGGTTAGTAAGTTGAGCGTTCAGGCTCCGGTCAGTTTCATTTGGTATCCAGACTCCGGTTATTATGTTGAGCGTTCAGGCTCCGGTCAGTTTCATTTGGTTTCCAGACTCCGGTTATTACGTTGAGCGTTCAAGTTCCGGTCAGTTTCGTTGGGTATCCAGACTCCGGTTTTTACGTTGAGCGTTCAGGCTCCGGTCAGTTTTGTTGGGTATCCAGACTCCGGTTATTACGTTGAGCATTTAGGCTCCGGTCAGTTTCATTGGGTATCCAGACACCGGTTATTACGTTGAACGTTCAGGCTCCGGTCAGAATTGTCTGGTATCCAGACTCCGGTTATTACATTGAGCGTTCAGGCTCCGGTAAGTTTCGTTTGGTATCCAGAGTCCGGTTATTACATTGAGCGTTCAGGCTCCGGTCATTTTCTTTGAGTATCCAGACTCTAGTTAATACCTTTGAGCGTTCAGGCACCGTTCAGTTTCGTTGGGTATCCAGACTCCGGTTATTAAGTTGAGCGTTCAGGCATCGGTCAGTTTCGTAGGGTATCCAGACTCCAGTTTTTACGTTGAGCGTTCAGGCTCCGGTCAGTTTTGTTGGGTATCCAGACTCCGGTTATTACGTTGAGCGTTCAGGCTTCTGTCAGTTTCATTGGGTATGCAGACTCCGGTTATTACGTTGAGTGTTCAGGCTCGGTCAGTTTCGTTGGGTATGGAGAGTCCAGTTATTACGTTGAGCGTTCAGGCTCCGGTCATTTTCATTGACTATACAGACTCCAGTTATTACGTTGAGCGTTCAGGCTCCGGTCATTTTTGTTAAGTATCCAGACTCCGGTTTTTACGTTGAGCGTTCAGGCTTCGGTCAGTTTTATTGGGTATCCAGACTCCGGTTATTACGTTGAGCATTCAGGCTCCGGTCAATTTCATTGGGTATCCAGACTCCGGTTATTACGTTGAACATTCACGCTCCTGTCAGTTTCGTTGGGTATCCAGACTCCAGTTATTACGTTGAGCATTCAGGCTCCGGTCAGTTTTGTTGGGTATCTAGACTCCGGTTATTACGTTGAGCATTCAGGCACCGGTCAGTTTCATTGGGTATTCAGACTCCGGTTATTACGTTGAGCGTTCAGGCTCCGGTCAGTTTCGTTGGGAATCCAGACTCCGGTTATTACATTGAGCATTCAGGCTCCGGTCATTTTCGTTGATTATCTTGACTCTGGTTATTACGTTGAGCGTTCAGGCTCCGTTCAGTTTTGTTGGGTATCCAGACTCCGGTTATTACGTTGAGTGTTCAGGCTCCGGTCGGCTTTGTTTGGTATCCAGACTCCGGTTATTACGTTGAGTGTTCAGGCTCTGGTCAGTTTTGTTGGGTATCCAGACTTCGGTTATTACGTTGAGCATTCAGGCTCCGGTCAGTTTCATTGGGTATCCAGACTCCGGTTATTACGTGGAGCGTTTAGGCTCCGGTCATTTTCGTTGAGTATCCAGACTCCAGTTATTAGGTTGAGCGTTCAGGCTCCGGTCATTTTTGTTAAGTATCAGGACTCCGGTTTTTACGTTGAGCGTTCAGGCTCTGGTCAGTTTTGTTGGGTATCCAGACTCCGGTTATTACGTTGAGCGTTCAGGCTCCGGTTATTTTCATTGGGTATCCAGACTCCGGTTAGTACGTTGAGCGTTCAGGCTCCGGTCAGTTTCATTTGGTATCCAGACTCCGGTTATTACGTTGAGCGTTCAGGCTCCGGTCAGTTTCATTTGGTTTCCAGACTCCGATTATTACGTTGAGCGTTCAAGTTCTGGTCAGTTTCGTTGGGTATCCAGACTCCGGTTTTTACGTTGAGCGTTCAGGCTCCGGTCAGTTTTGTTGGGTATCCAGACTCCGGTTATTACGTTGAATGTTCAGGCTCCGGTCAGTTTCATTGGGTATCCAGACACCGGTTATTACGTTGAACGCTCAGGCTCCGGTCAAATTTGTTGGGTATCCAGACTCCGGTTATTACATTGAGCGTTCAGGCTCCGGTAAGTTTCGTTTGGTATCCAGAGTCCGGTTATTACATTGAGCGTTCAGGCTCCGGTCATTTTCTTTGAGTATCCAGACTCCAGTTATTACGTTGAGCGTTCAGGCACCGTTCAGTTTCGTTGGGTATCCAGACTCCGGTTATTACGTTGAGCGTTCAGGCTTCGGTCAGTTTCGTTGGGTATCCAGACTCCGGTTTTTACGTTGAGCGTTCAGGCTCCGTTCAGTTTTTTTGGGTATCCAGACTCCGGTTATTACGTTGAGCGTTCAGGCTTCTGTCAGTTTCATTGGGTATGCAGACTCCGGTTATTACGTTGAGCGTTCAGGCTCGGTCAGTTTCGTTGGGTATGGAGAGTCCAGTTATTACGTTGAGCGTTCAGGCTCCGGTCATTTTCGTTGACTATACAGACTCCAGTTATTACGTTGAGCGTTCAGGCTCCGGTCATTTTTGTTAAGTATCCAGACTCCGGTTTTTACGTTGAGCGTTCAGGCACCGGTCATTTTCATTGGGTATTCAGACTCCGGTTATTAAGTTGAGCGTTCAGGCTCCGGTCAGTTTCGTTGGGAATCCAGACTCCGGTTATTACATTGAGCATTCAGGCTCCGGTCATTTTCGTTGATTATCTTGACTCTGGTTATTACGTTGAGCGTTCAGGCTCCGTTCAGTTTTGTTGGGTATCCAGACTCCGGTTATTACGTTGAGTGTTCACGCTCCGGTCGGCTTTGTTTGGTATCCAGACTCCGGTTATTACGTTGAGCGTTCAGGTTCCGGTCAGTTTCGTAGGGTATCCAGACTCCGGTTATTACGTTGAGTGTTCAGGCTCTGGTCAGTTTTGTTGGGTATCCAGACTTCGGTTATTACGTTGAGCATTCAGGCTCCGGTCAGTTTCATTGGGTATCCAGACTCCGGTTATTACGTGGAGCGTTTAGGCTCCGTTCATTTTCGTTGAGTATCCAGACTCCAGTTATTAGGTTGAGCGTTCAGGCTCCGGTCATTTTTGTTAAGTATCTGGACTCCGGTTTTTACGTTGAGCGTTCAGGCTCCGGTCAGTTTTGTTGGGTATCCAGACTCTGGTTATTATGTTGAGCGTTCAGGCTCCCGTCAGTTTCATTGGGTATCCAGACTCCGGTTATTACGTTGAGCGTTCAGGCTCCGGTCAGTTTCATTTGGTTTCCAGACTCCGGTTATTACGTTGAGCGTTCAAGTTCCGGTCAGTTTCGTTGGGTATCCAGACTCCGGTTTTTACGTTGAGCGTTCAGGCTCCGGTCAGTTTTGTTGGGTATCTAGACTCCGGTTATTACGTTGAGCGTTCAGGCTCCGGTCAGTTTCATTGGGTATCCAGACACCGGTTATTACGTTGAACGTTCAGGCTCCGGTCAGATTTGTTGGGTATCCAGTCTCCGGTTATTACATTGAGCGTTCAGGCTCCGGTAAGTTTCGTTTGGTATCCAGAGTCCGGTTATTACGTTGAGCGTTCAGGCTCCGGTCATTTTCTTTGAGTATCCAGACTCCGGTTATTACGTTGAGCGTTCAGGCACCGTTCAGTTTCGTTGGGTATCCAGACTCCGGTTATTACGTTGAGCGTTCAGGCTTCGGTCAGTTTCGTTGGGTATCCAGACTCCGGTTTTTACGTTGAGCATTCAGGCTCCGGTCAGTTTTGTTGGGTATCTAGACTCCGGTTATTACGTTGAGCATTCAGGCACCGGTCAGTTTCATTGGGTATTCAGACTCCGGTTATTACGTTGAGCGTTCAGGCTCCGGTCAGTTTCGTTGGGAATCCAGACTCCGGTTATTACATTGAGCATTCAGGCTCCGGTCATTTTCGTTGATTATCTTGACTCTGGTTATTACGTTGAGCGTTCAGGCTCCGTTCAGTTTTGTTGGGTATCCAGACTCCGGTTATTACGTTGAGTGTTCACGCTCCGGTCGGCTTTGTTTGGTATCCAGACTCCGGTTATTACGTTGAGCGTTCAGGTTCCGGTCAGTTTCATAGGGTATCCAGACTCCGGTTATTACGTTGAGTGTTCAGGCTCTGGTCAGTTTTGTTGGGTATCCAGACTTCGGTTATTACGTTGAGCATTCAGGCTCCGATCAGTTTCATTGGGTATCCAGACTCCGGTTATTACGTGGAGTGTTTAGGCTCCGTTCATTTTCGTTGAGTATCCAGACTCCAGTTATTAGGTTGAGCGTTCAGGCTCCGGTCATTTTTGTTAAGTATCTGGACTCCGGTTTTTACGTTGAGCGTTCAGGCTCCGGTCAGTTTTGTTGGGTATCCAGACTCTGGTTATTATGTTGAGCGTTCAGGCTCCCGTCAGTTTCATTGGGTATCCAGACTCCTGTTATTACGTTGAGCGTTCAGGCTCCGGTCAGTTTCATTTGGTTTCCAGACTCCGGTTATTACGTTGAGCGTTCAAGTTCCGGTCAGTTTCGTTGGGTATCCAGACTCCGGTTTTTACGTTGAGCGTTCAGGCTCCGGTCAGTTTTGTTGGGTATCTAGACTCCGGTTATTACGTTGAGCGTTCAGGCTCCGGTCAGTTTCATTGGGTATCCAGACACCGGTTATTACGTTGAACGTTCAGGCTCCGGTCAGATTTGTTGGGTATCCAGTCTCCGGTTATTACATTGAGCGTTCAGGCTCCGGTAAGTTTCGTTTGGTATCCAGAGTCCGGTTATTACGTTGAGCGTTCAGGCTCCGGTCATTTTCTTTGAGTATCCAGACTCCGGTTATTACGTTGAGCGTTCAGGCACCGTTCAGTTTCGTTGGGTATCCAGACTCCGGTTATTACGTTGAGCGTTCAGGCTTCGGTCAGTTTCGTTGGGTATCCAGACTCCGGTTTTTACGTTGAGCATTCAGGCTCCGGTCAGTTTTGTTGGGTATCTAGACTCCGGTTATTAAGTTGAGCATTCAGGCACCGGTCAGTTTCATTGGGTATTCAGACTCCGGTTATTACGTTGAGCGTTCAGGCTCCGGTCATTTTCATTGACTATACAGACTCCAGTTATTACGTTGAGCGTTCAGGCTCCGGTCATTTTTGTTAAGTATCCAGACTCCGGTTTTTACGTTGAGCGTTCAGGCTTCGGTCAGTTTTATTGGGTATCCAGACTCCGGTTATTACGTTGAGCATTCAGGCTCCGGTCAATTTCATTGGGTATCCAGACTCCGGTTATTACGTTGAACATTCACGCTCCTGTCAGTTTCGTTGGGTATCCAGACTCCAGTTATTACGTTGAGCATTCAGGCTCCGGTCAGTTTTGTTGGGTATCTAGACTCCGGTTATTACGTTGAGCATTCAGGCACCGGTCAGTTTCATTGGGTATTCAGACTCCGGTTATTACGTTGAGCGTTCAGGCTCCGGTCAGTTTCGTTGGGAATCCAGACTCCGGTTATTACATTGAGCATTCAGGCTCCGGTCATTTTCGTTGATTATCTTGACTCTGGTTATTACGTTGAGCGTTCAGGCTCCGTTCAGTTTTGTTGGGTATCCAGACTCCGGTTATTACGTTGAGTGTTCAGGCTCCGGTCGGCTTTGTTTGGTATCCAGACTCCGGTTATTACGTTGAGTGTTCAGGCTCTGGTCAGTTTTGTTGGGTATCCAGACTTCGGTTATTACGTTGAGCATTCAGGCTCCGGTCAGTTTCATTGGGTATCCAGACTCCGGTTATTACGTGGAGCGTTTAGGCTCCGGTCATTTTCGTTGAGTATCCAGACTCCAGTTATTAGGTTGAGCGTTCAGGCTCCGGTCATTTTTGTTAAGTATCAGGACTCCGGTTTTTACGTTGAGCGTTCAGGCTCTGGTCAGTTTTGTTGGGTATCCAGACTCCGGTTATTACGTTGAGCGTTCAGGCTCCGGTTATTTTCATTGGGTATCCAGACTCCGGTTAGTACGTTGAGCGTTCAGGCTCCGGTCAGTTTCATTTGGTATCCAGACTCCGGTTATTACGTTGAGCGTTCAGGCTCCGGTCAGTTTCATTTGGTTTCCAGACTCCGATTATTACGTTGAGCGTTCAAGTTCTGGTCAGTTTCGTTGGGTATCCAGACTCCGGTTTTTACGTTGAGCGTTCAGGCTCCGGTCAGTTTTGTTGGGTATCCAGACTCCGGTTATTACGTTGAATGTTCAGGCTCCGGTCAGTTTCATTGGGTATCCAGACACCGGTTATTACGTTGAACGCTCAGGCTCCGGTCAAATTTGTTGGGTATCCAGACTCCGGTTATTACATTGAGCGTTCAGGCTCCGGTAAGTTTCGTTTGGTATCCAGAGTCCGGTTATTACATTGAGCGTTCAGGCTCCGGTCATTTTCTTTGAGTATCCAGACTCCAGTTATTACGTTGAGCGTTCAGGCACCGTTCAGTTTCGTTGGGTATCCAGACTCCGGTTATTACGTTGAGCGTTCAGGCTTCGGTCAGTTTCGTTGGGTATCCAGACTCCGGTTTTTACGTT
>CAWUDS030001162.1:0-75924 GCA_963859935.3 Lathyrus sativus
CAACGTAATAACCTGAGTCTGGATACCCAACGAAACTGATCAGAGCCTGAACGCTCAACGTAATAACCTGAGTCTTGATACCCGACGAAACTGACCGGAGCCTGAACACTCAACGTAATAACAGGAGTCTGGATACCCAACAAAACTGACCGGAACCTGAACGCTCAACGTAAAAAACCGGAGTCTGGATACCCAACGAAACTGACCGGAGCCTGGACGCTCAACGTAATAACCAGAATCTGGATACACAACGAAACTGACTGGTGCCTGAATGCTCAACGTAATAACCGGAGTCTGGATACCCAAAGAAACTGACCGGAGCCAAAACGCTCAACGTAATAACCTGAGTCTGGATACCCAACGAAACTGACCGGAGCCTGAACACTCAACGTAAGAACCGGAGTCTGGATACCCAACGAAACTGATCGGAGCCTGAACCCTCAACATAATAACCGGAGTCTGGATACCCAACAAAACTGACCGGAGCCTAAACGCTCAACGTAAAAACCAGAGTATGGATACCCAACGAAACTGACCGGAGCCTAAATGCTCAACTTAATAACCGGAGTCTGGATACCCAACGAAACTGACCGGAGCCTGAACGTTCAACGTAATAAACGGAGTTTGGATACCCAACGAAACTGACCGGAGCCTGAATGTTCAACGTAATAAACGGAGTCTGGATACCCAACGAAACTGACCGGAGCCTGATCGCTCAACGTAATAACCGAAGTCTGGATACCAAACGAAACTGATCGGACCCTGAACGCTCTACGTAATAACCGGAGTCTGGATACCCAACAAAATTGACTGGAGCCTGAACGATCAACGTAATAACCGGAGTCTGGATACACAACGAAATTGACCGGAGCCTGAACGCTCAACGAAATAACCGGAGTCTGGATACCCAACGAAACTGACCGGAGCCTGAACGCTCAACGTAATAACCGGAGTCTAGATACCCAAAATAACTGACCGGAGCCTGAACGCTCAATATAATAACCGGAGTCTGGATACCCAACGAAACTGACCAGAGCCTGAACGCTCAACGTAATAACTGAAGTCTGGATACCCAACGAAACTGACCGGAGCCTGAATGCTCAACGTAAAAACCGGAGTCTGGATACCCAACAAAACTGACCGGAGCCTAAACGCTCAACGTAAAAACCAGAGTCTGGATACCCAACGAATCTGACTGGAGCCTGAATGCTCAACATCATAACCTGAGTCTGGATACACAACGAAACTGACCGGTGCCTGAACGCTCAACGTAATAACCTGAGTCTGGATACCCAACGAAACTGATCAGAGCCTGAACGCTCAACGTAATAACCTGAGTCTTGATACCCAACGAAACTGACCGGAGCCTGAACACTCAACGTAATAACAGGAGTCTGGATACCCAACAAAACTGACCGGAACCTGAACGCTCAACGTAAAAAACCGGAGTCTGGATACCCAACGAAACTGACCGGAGCCTGGACGCTCAACGTAATAACCAGAATCTGGATACACAACGAAACTGACCGGTGCCTGAATGCTCAACGTAATAACCGGAGTCTGGATACCCAAAGAAACTGACCGGAGCCAAAACGCTCAACGTAATAACCTGAGTCTGGATACCCAACGAAACTGACCGGAGCCTGAACACTCAACGTAAGAACCGGAGTCTGGATACCCAACGAAACTGATCGGAGCCTGAACCCTCAACATAATAACCGGAGTCTGGATACCCAACAAAACTGACCGGAGCCTAAACGCTCAACGTAAAAACCAGAGTATGGATACCCAACGAAACTGACCGGAGCCTAAATGCTCAACTTAATAACCGGAGTCTGGATACCCAACGAAACTGACCGGAGCCTGAACGTTCAACGTAATAAACGGAGTTTGGATACCCAACGAAACTGACCGGAGCCTGAATGTTCAACGTAATAAACGGAGTCTGGATACCCAACGAAACTGACCGGAGCCTGATCGCTCAACGTAATAACCGAAGTCTGGATACCAAACGAAACTGATCGGACCCTGAACGCTCTACGTAATAACCGGAGTCTGGATACCCAACAAAATTGACTGGAGCCTGAACGATCAACGTAATAACCGGAGTCTGGATACACAACGAAATTGACCGGAGCCTGAACGCTCAACGAAATAACCGGAGTCTGGATACCCAACGAAACTGACCGGAGCCTGAACGCTCAACGTAATAACCGGAGTCTAGATACCCAAAATAACTGACCGGAGCCTGAACGCTCAATGTAATAACCGGAGTCTGGATACCCAACGAAACTGACCGGAGCCTGAACGCTCAACGTAATAACTGAAGTCTGGATACCCAATGAAACTGACCGGAGCCTGAATGCTCAACGTAAAAACCGGAGTCTGGATACCCAACAAAACTGACCGGAGCCTAAACGCTCAACGTAAAAACCAGAGTCTGGATACCCAACGAATCTGACTGGAGCCAGAACGCTCAACGTAATAACCGGAGTCTGGATACACAACGACACTGACCGGTGCCTGAACGCTCAACGTAATAACCTGAGTCTGGATACCCAACGAAACTGATCAGAGCCTGAACGCTCAACGTAATAACCTGAGTCTTGATACCCGACGAAACTGACCGGAGCCTGAACACTCAACGTAATAACAGGAGTCTGGATACCCAACAAAACTGATCGGAACCTGAACGCTCAACGTAAAAAACCGGAGTCTGGATACCCAACGAAACTGACCGGAGCCTGGACGCTCAACGTAATAACCAGAGTCTGGATACACAACGAAACTGACCGGTGCCTGAATGCTCAACGTAATAACCGGAGTCTGGATACCCAAAGAAACTGACCGGAGCCAAAACGCTCAACGTAATAACCTGAGTCTGGATACCCAACGAAACTGACCGGAGCCTGAACACTCAACGTAAGAACCGGAGTCTGGATACCCAACGAAACTGACCGGAGCCTGAATGCTCAACTTAATAACCGGAGTCTGGATACCCAACGAAACTGACCGGAGCCTGAACGTTCAACGTAATAAACGGAGTTTGGATACCCAACGAAACTGACCGGAGCCTGAACGCTCAACGTAATAACCAAAGTCTGGATACCAAACGAAACTGACCGGAGCCTGAATGCTCAACGTAATAACCGGAGTCTGGATACCCAAAGAAACTGACCGGAGCCTGAACGCTCAACGTAATAACCGGAGTCTGGATACCCAACAAAACTGACCGGAGCCTAAACGCTCAACGTAAAAACCAGAGTCTGGATACCCAACGAAACTGACCGGAGCCTGAATGCTCAACGTAATAACCGGAGTCTGGATACCCAACGAAACTGGCCGGAGCCTGAACGTTCAACGTAATAAACGGAGTCTGGATACCCAACGAAACTGACTGGAGCCTTAACGCTCAACGTAATAACCGAAGTCTGGATACCAAACGAAACTGACCGGAGCCTGAACACTCTACGTAATAACCGGAGTCTGGATACCCAACGAAATTGACTAGAGCCTGAACGATCAATGTAATAACCGGAGTCTGGATACGCAACGAAATTGACCGGAGACTGAACGCTCAACAAAATAACCGGAGTCTGGATACCCAACGAAACTGACCGGAGCCTGAACGCTCAACGTAATAACCGGAGTCTGGATACCAAAAGAAACTGACCGGAGCCTGAACGCTCAACTTAATAACCGGTGTCTGGATACCCAACGAAACTGACCGGAGCCTGAACGCTCAACGTAATAACCGGAGTCTGGATACCCAAAGAAACTGACCGGAGCCTGAACGCTCAACGTAATAACCGGAGTCAGGATACCCAACGAAACTGACCGGAGCCTGAACGCTCAACGTACTAACCGGAGTCTAGATACCCAACGAAACTGACAGGAGCCTGAACCCTCAATGTAAAAACCGGAGTCTGGATACCCACCAAAACTGACTGGAGCCTGAACGCTCAACGTAACAACCGGAGTCTGGATACACAACGAAACTGACCGGTGCCTGAACGCTCAACGTAATAACCGGAGTCTGGATACCCAACAAAACTGACCGGAGCCTAAACGCTCAACGTAAAAACCAGAGTCTGGATATCCAACGAAACTGACCAGAGCCTAAATGCTCAACGTAATAACCGGAGTCTGGATACCCAACGAAACTGGCCGGAGCCTGAACGTTCAACGTAATAAACGGAGTCTGGATACCCAACGAAACTGACCGGAGCCTGAACGCTCAACGTAATAACCGAAGTCTGGATACCAAACGAAACTGACCGGAGCCTGAACGCTCTACGTAATAACCGGAGTCTGGATACCCAACGAAATTGACTAGAGCCTGAATGATCAACGTAATAACCGGAGTCTGGATACGCAACGAAATTGACCGGAGCCTGAACGCTCAACAAAATAACCGGAGTCTGGATACCCAACGAAACTGACCGGAGCCTGAACGCTCAACGTAATAACCGGAGTCTGGATACCAAAAGAAACTGACCGGAGCCCGAACGCTCAACTTAATAACCGGTGTCTGGATACCCAACGAAACTGACCGGAGCCTGAACGCTGAACGTAATAACCGCAGTCTGCATACCCAAAGAAACTGACCGGAGCCTGAACGCTCAAAGTAATAACCTGAGTCTGGATACCCAACGAAACTGACCAGAGCCTGAACACTCAACGTAATAATCGGAGTCTGGATACCCAACAAAACTGACCGGTGCCTGAATGCTCAACGTAAAAACCGGAGTCTGGATACCCAACGAAACTGACCGGTGCCTGAATGCTTAACTTAATAACCGGAGTCTGGATACCCAACGAAACTGACTGGAGCCTGAACGTTCAACGTAATAAACAGAGTTTGTATACCCAACGAAACTGACCGGAGCCTGAACGCTCAACATAATAACCAAAGTCTGGATACCAAACGAAACTGATCAGAGCCTGAACGCTCAACGTAATAACCTGAGTCTTGATACCCAACAAAACTGACTGGAGCCTGAACGCTCAACGTAATAATCGGAGTCTGGATACCCAACAAAACTGACCGGAGCCTGAATGCTCAACGTAAAAACCGGAGTCTGGATACCCAACAAAACTGACCGGAGCCTAAACGCTCAACGTAAAAACCAGAGACTGGATACCCAACGAATCTGACTGGAGCCTGAACGCTCAACGTAATAACCAGAGTCTGGATACACAACGAAACTGACCGGTGCCTGAACGCTCAACGTAATAACCAGAGTCTGGATACCCAACGAAACTGACCGGAGGCTGAACGCTCAACGTAATAACCTGAGTCTTGATACCCGACGAAACTGACCGGAGCCTGAACACTCAACGTAATAACAGGAGTCTGGATACCCAACAAAACTGACCAGAACCTGAACGCTCAACGTAAAAAACCGGAGTCTGGATACCCAACGAAACTGACCGGAGCCTGGACGCTCAACGTAATAACTAGAGTCTGGATACACAACAAAACTGACCGGTGCCTGAATGCTCAACGTAATAACCGGAGTCTGGATACCCAAAGAAACTGACCGGAGCCAAAACGCTCAACGTAATAACCTGAGTTTGGATACCCAACGAGACTGACCGGAGCCTGAACACTCAACGTAAGAACCGGAGTCTGGATACCCAACGAAACTGATCGGAGCCTGAACCCTCAACATAATAACCGGAGTCTGGATACCCAACAAAACTGACCGGAGCCTAAACGCTCAACGTAAAAACCAGAGTCTGGATACCCAACGAAACTGACCGGAGCCTGAATGCTCAACTTAATAACCGGAGTCTGGATACCCAACGAAACTGACCGGAGCCTGAACGTTCAACGTAATAAACAGAGTTTGTATACCCAACGAAACTGACCGGAGCCTGAACGCTCAACGTAATAACCAAAGTCTGGATACCAAACGAAACTGATCGGAGCCTGAACGCTCAACGTAATAACCGGATTCTAGATACCCAAAGAAACTGACCGGAGCCTAAACGCTCAACGTAATAACCGGAGTCTGGATACCCAACAAAACTGACTGGAGCCTAAACGCTCAACGTAAAAACCAGAGTCTGGATACCCAACGAAACTGACCGGAGCCTGAATGCTCGACGTAATAACCGGAGTCTGGATACCCAACGAAACTGGCCGGAGCCTGAACGTTCAACGTAATAAACGGAGTCTGGATACCCAACGAAACTGACCGGAGCCTGAACGCTCAACATAATAACCGAAGTCTGGATACCAAACGAAACTGACCGGAGCCTGAACGCTCTACGTAATAACCGGAGTCTGGATACCCAACGAAATTGACTAGAGCCTGAACGATCAACGTAATAACCGGAGTCTGGATACACAACGAAATTGACCGGAGCCTGAACGCTCAACAAAATAACCGGAGTCTGGATACCCAACGAAACTGACCGGAGCCTGAACGCTCATTGTAATAACCGGAGTCTGGATACCAAAAGAAACTGACCGGAGCCTGAACGCTCAACTTAATAACCGGAGTCTGGATACCCAACGAAACTGACCGGAGCCTGAACGCTCAACGTACTAACCAGAGTCTTGATACCCAACGAAACTGACAGGAGCCTGAACCCTCAATGTAAAAACCGGAGTCTAGATACCCAACAAAACTGACTGGAGCCTGAATGCTCAACGTAACAACCGGAGTCTGGATACACAACGAAACTGACCGGTGCCTGAACGCTAAACGTAATAACCTGAGTCTGGATACCCAACGAAATTGATCAGAGCCTGAACGCTCAACGTAATAACCTGAGTCTTGATACCCAACAAAACTGACTGGAGCCTGAACACTCAACGTAATAACCGGAGTCTGGATACCCAACAAAACTGACCGGTGCCTGAATGCTCAACGTAAAAACCGGAGTCTGGATACCCAACAAAACTGACCGGAGCCTAAACGCTCAACGTAAAAACCAGAGACTGGATACCCAACGAATCTGACTGGAGCCTGAACGCTCAACGTAATAACCGGAGTCTGGATACACAACGAAACTGACCGGTGCCTGAACGCTCAACGTAATAACCTGAGTCTGGATACCCAACGAAACTGATCAGAGCATGAACGCTCAACGTAATAACCTGAGTCTTGATACCCGATGAAACTGACCGGAGCCTGAACACTCAACGTAATAACAGGAGTCTGGATACCCAACAAAACTGACCAGAACCTGAACACTCAACGTAAAAAACCGGAGTCTGGATACCCAACGAAACTGACCGGAGCCTGGACGGTCAACGTAATAACTAGAGTCTGGATACACAACGAAACTGACCGGTGCCTGAATGCTCAACGTAATAACCGGAGTCTGGATACCCAAAGAAACTGACCGGAGCCAAAACGCTCAACGTAATAACCTGAGTTTGGATACCCAACGAAACTGACAGGAGCCTGAACACTCAACGTAAGAACCGGAGTCTGGATACCCAACGAAACTGATCGGAGCCTGAACCCTCAACATAATAACCGGAGTCTGGATACCCAACAAAACTGACCGGAGCCTAAACGCTCAACGTAAAAACCAGAGTCTGGATACCCAACGAAACTGACCGGAGCCTGAATGCTCAACTTAATAACCGGAGTCTGGATACCCAACGAAACTGACCGGAGCCTGAACGTTCAACGTAATAAACAGAGTTTGTATACCCAACGAAACTGACCGGAGCCTGAACGCTCAACGTAATAACCAAAGTCTGGATACCAAACGAAACTGATCGGAGCCTGAACGCTCAACGTAATAACCGGAGTCTGGATACCCAAAGAAACTGACCGGAGCCTGAACGCTCAACGTAATAACCGGAGTCTGGATACCCAACAAAACTGACTGGAGCCTAAACGCTGAACGTAAAAACCAGAGTCTGGATACCCAACGAAACTGACCGGAGCCTGAATGCTCGACGTAATAACCGGAGTCTGGATACCCAACGAAACTGGCCGGAGCCTGAACGTTCAACGTAATAAACGGAGTCTGGATACCCAACGAAACTGACCGGAGCCTGAACGCTCAACGTAATAACCGAAGTCTGGATACCAAACGAAACTGACCAGAGCCTGAACGCTCTACGTAATAACCGGAGTCTGGATACCCAACGAAATTGACTAGAGCCTGAACGATCAACGTAATAACCGGAGTCTGGATACCCAACGAAATTGACCGGAGCCTGAACGCTCAACAAAATAACCGGAGTCTGGATACCCAACGAAACTGACCGGAGCCTGAACGCTCATTGTAATAACCGGAGTCTGGATACCAAAAGAAACTGACCGGAGCCTGAACGCTCAACTTAATAACCGGAGTCTGGATACCCAACGAAACTGACCGGAGCCTGAACGCTCAACGTAATAACCGGAGTCTGGATACCCAAAGAAACTGACCGGAGCCTAAACGCTCAACGTAATAACCGGAGTCAGGATACCCAACGAAACTGACCGGAGCCTGAACGCTCAACGTACTAACCGGAGTCTGGATACCCAACGAAACTGACAGGAGCCTGAACCCTCAATGTAAAAACCGGAGTCTGGATACCCAACGAAACTGACAGGAGCCTGAACGCTCAACGTAACAACCGGAGTCTGGATACACAACGAAACTGACTGGTGCCTGAACGCTCAACGTAATAACCTGAGTCTGGATACCCAACGAAACTGATCAGAGCCTGAACGCTCAACGTAATAACCTGAGTCTTGATACCCAACGAAACTGACTGGAGCCTGAACACTCAACGTAATAACCGGAGTCTGGATACCCAACAAAACTGACCGGTGCCTGAATGCTCAACGTAAAAACCGGAGTCTGGATACCCAACAAAACTGACCGGAACCTAAACGCTCAACGTAAAAACCAGAGACTGGATACCCAATGAATCTGACTGGAGCCTGAACGCTCAACGTAATAACCGGAGTCTGGATACACAATGAAACTGACCGGTGCCTGAACGCTCAACGTAGAAACCTGAGTCTGGATACCCAACGAAACTGATCAGAGCATGAACGCTCAACGTAATAACCTGAGTCTTGATACCCGATGAAACTGACCGGAGCCTGAACACTCAACGTAATAACAGGAGTCTGGATACCCAACAAAACTGACCAGAACCTGAATGCTCAACGTAAAAAACCGGAGTCTGGATACCCAACGAAACTGACCGGAGCCTGGACGCTCAACGTAATAACTAGAGTCTGGATACACAACGAAACTGACCGGTGCCTGAATGCTCAACGTAATAACCAGAGTCTGGATACCCAAAGAAACTGACCGGAGCCAAAACGCTCAACGTAATAACCTGAGTTTGGATACCCAACGAAACTGACCGGAGCCTGAACACTCAACGTAAAAACCGGAGTCTGGATACCCAACGAAACTGATCGGAGCCTGAACCCTCAACATAATAACCGGAGTCTGGATACCCAACAAAACTGACTGGAGCCTAAACACTCAACGTAAAAACCAGAGTCTGGATACCCAACGAAACTGACCGGAGCCTGAATGCTCAACTTAATAACCGGAGTCTGGATACCCAACAAAACTGACCGGAGCCTGAACGTTCAACGTAATAAACAGAGTTTGTATACCCAACGAAACTGATCGGAGCCTGAACGCTCAACGTAATAACCTAAGTCTGGATACCAAACGAAACTGATCGGAGCCTGAACGCTCAACGTAATAACCGGAGTCTGGATACCCAACAAAACTGACCGGAGCCTAAACGCTCAACGTAAAAACCAGAGTCTGGATACCCAACGAAACTGACCGGAGCCTGAATGCTCAACGTAATAACCGTAGTCTGGATACCCAAAGAAACTGGCCGGAGCCTGAATGTTCAACGTAATAAAGGGAGTCTGGATACCCAACGAAACTGACCGGAGCCTGAACGCTCAACGTAATAACCGAAGTCTGGATACCAAACGAAACTGACCGGAGCCTGAACGCTCTACGTAATAACCGGAGTCTGGATACCCAACGAAATTGACTAGAGCCTGAACGATCAACGTAATAACCGGAGTCTGGATACACAACGAAATTGACCGGAGCCTGAACGCTCAACAAAATAACCGGAGTCTGGATACCCAACGAAACTGACCGGAGCCTGAACGCTCATTGTAATAACCGGAGTCTGGATACCAAAAGAAACTGACTGGAGCCTGAACGCTCAACTTAATAACCGGAGTCTGGATACCCAACGAAACTGACCGGAGCCTGAACGCTCAACGTAATAACCAGAGTCTAGATACCCAAAGAAACTGACCGGAGCCTGAACGCTCAACGTAATAACCGGAGTCAGGATACCCAACGAAACTGACCGGAGCCTGAACGCTCAACGTACTAACCGGAGTCTGGATACCCAACGAAACTGACAGGAGCCTGAACCCTCAATGTAAAAACCGGAGTCTAGATACCCAACAAAACTGACTGGAGCCTGAACGCTCAACGTAACAACCGGAGTCTAGATACACAACGAAACTGACCGGTGCCTGAACGCTCAACGTAATAACCTGAGTCTGGAAACCCAACGAAACTGATCAGAGCCTGAACGCTCAACGTAATAACCTGAGTCTTGATACCCAACGAAACTGACTGGAGCCTGAACACTCAACGTAATAACCGGAGTCTGGATACCCAACAAAACTGACCGGTGCCTGAATGCTCAACGTAAAAACCGGAGTCTAGATACCCAACAAAACTGACCGGAGCCTAAACGCTCAACGTAAAAACAAGAGACTGGATACCCAACGAATCTGACTGGAGCCTGAATGCTCAACGTAATAACCGGAGTCTGGATACACAACGAAACTGACCGGTGCCTGAACGCTCAACGTAATAACCTGAGTCTGGATACCCAACGAAACTGATCAGAGTATGAACGCTCAACGTAATAACCTGAGTCTTAATACCCGACGAAACTGACCGGAGCCTGAACACTCAACGTAATAACAGGAGTCTGGATACCCAACAAAACTGACCAGAACCTGAACGCTCAACGTAAAAAACCGGAGTCTGGATACCCAACGAAACTGACCGGAGCCTGGACGCTCAACGTAATAACTAGAGTCTGGATACACAACGAAACTGACCGGTGCCTGAATGCTCAACGTAATAATCGGAGTCTAGATACCCAAAGAAACTGACCGGAGCCAAAACGCTCAACGTAATAACCTGAGTTTGGATACCCAACGAAACTGACCGGAGCCTGAACACTCAACGTAAGAACCGGAGTCTGGATACCCAACGAAACTGATCGGAGCCGGAACCCTCAACATAATAACCGGAGTCTGGATACCAAACAAAACTGACCGGAGCCTAAACGCTCAACGTAAAAACCAGAGTCTGGATACCCAACGAAACTGGCCGGAGCCTGAACGTTCAACGTAATAAACGGAGTCTGGATACCCAACGAAACTGACCGGAGCCTGAACGCTCAACGTAATAACCGAAGTCTGGATACCAAACGAAACTGACCAGAGCCTGAACGCTCTACGTAATAACCGGAGTCTGGATACCCAACGAAATTGACTAGAGCCTGAACGATCAACGTAATAACCGGAGTCTGGATACCCAACGAAATTGACCGGAGCCTGAACGCTCAACAAAATAACCGGAGTCTGGATACCCAACGAAACTGACCGGAGCCTGAACGCTCATTGTAATAACCGGAGTCTGGATACCAAAAGAAACTGACCGGAGCCTGAACGCTCAACTTAATAACCGGAGTCTGGATACCCAACGAAACTGACCGGAGCCTGAACGCTCAACGTAATAACCGGAGTCTGGATACCCAAAGAAACTGACCGGAGCCTGAACGCTCAACGTAATAACCGGAGTCAGGATACCCAACGAAACTGACCGGAGCCTGAACGCTCAACGTACTAACCGGAGTCTGGATACCCAACGAAACTTACAGGAGCCTGAACCCTCAATGTAAAAACCGGAGTCTGGATACCCAACGAAACTGACAGGAGCCTGAACGCTCAACGTAACAACCGGAGTCTGGATACACAACGAAACTGACCGGTGCCTGAACGCTCAACGTAATAACCTGAGTCTGGATACCCAACGAAACTGATCAGAGCCTGAACGCTCAACGTAATAACCTGAGTCTTGATACCCAACGAAACTGACTGGAGCCTGAACACTCAACGTAATAACCGGAGTCTGGATACCCAACAAAACTGACCGGTGCTTGAATGCTCAACGTAAAAACCGGAGTCTGGATACCCAACAAAATTGACCGGAACCTAAACGCTCAACGTAAAAACCAGAGACTGGATACCCAATGAATCTGACTGGAGCCTGAACGCTCAACGTAATAACCGGAGTCTGGATACACAACGAAACTGACCGGTGCCTGAACGCTCAACGTAGAAACCTGAGTCTGGATACCCAACGAAACTGATCAGAGCATGAACGCTCAACGTAATAACCTGAGTCTTGATACCCGATGAAACTGACCGGAGCCTGAACACTCAACGTAATAACAGGAGTCTGGATACCCAACAAAACTGACCAGAACCTGAACGCTCAACGTAAAAAACCGGAGTCTGGATACCCAACGAAACTGACCGGAGCCTGGACGCTCAACGTAATAACTAGAGTCTGGATACACAACGAAACTGACCGGTGCCTGAATGCTCAACGTAATAACCAGAGTCTGGATACCCAAAGAAACTGACCGGAGCCAAAACGCTCAACGTAATAACCTGAGTTTGGATACCCAACGAAACTGACCGGAGCCTGAACACTCAACGTAAAAACCGGAGTCTGGATACCCAACGAAACTGATCGGAGCCTGAACCCTCAACATAATAACCGGAGTCTGGATACCCAACAAAACTGACTGGAGCCTAAACACTCAACGTAAAAACCAGAGTCTGGATACCCAACGAAACTGACCGGAGCCTGAATGCTCAACTTAATAACCGGAGTCTGGATACCCAACAAAACTGACCGGAGCCTGAACGTTCAACGTAATAAACAGAGTTTGTATACCCAACGAAACTGATCGGAGTCTGAACGCTCAACGTAATAACCAAAGTCTGGATACCAAACGAAACTGATCGGAGCCTGAACGCTCAACGTAATAACCGGAGTCTGGATACCCAACAAAACTGACCGGAGCCTAAACGCTCAACGTAAAAACCAGAGTCTGGATACCCAACGAAACTGACCGGAGCCTGAATGCTCAACGTAATAACCGTAGTCTGGATACCCAAAGAAACTGGCCGGAGCCTGAATGTTCAACGTAATAAAGGGAGTCTGGATACCCAACGAAACTGACCGGAGCCTGAACGCTCAACGTAATAACCGAAGTCTGGATACCAAACGAAACTGACCGGAGCCTGAACGCTCTACGTAATAACCGGAGTCTGGATACCCAACGAAATTGACTAGAGCCTGAACGATCAACGTAATAACCGGAGTCTGGATACACAACGAAATTGACCGGAGCCTGAACGCTCAACAAAATAACCGGAGTCTGGATACCCAACGAAACTGACCGGAGCCTGAACGCTCATTGTAATAACCGGAGTCTGGATACCAAAAGAAACTGACTGGAGCCTGAACGCTCAACTTAATAACCGGAGTCTGGATACCCAACGAAACTGACCGGAGCCTGAACGCTCAACGTAATAACCAGAGTCTAGATACCCAAAGAAACTGACCGGAGCCTGAACGCTCAACGTAATAACCGGAGTCAGGATACCCAACGAAACTGACCGGAGCCTGAACACTCAACGTACTAACCGGAGTCTGGATACCCAACGAAACTGACAGGAGCCTGAACCCTCAATGTAAAAACCGGAGTCTAGATACCCAACAAAACTGACTGGAGCCTGAACGCTCAACGTAACAACCGGAGTCTAGATACACAACGAAACTGACCGGTGCCTGAACGCTCAACGTAATAACCTGAGTCTGGAAACCCAACGAAACTGATCAGAGCCTGAACGCTCAACGTAATAACCTGAGTCTTGATACCCAACGAAACTGACTGGAGCCTGAACACTCAACGTAATAACCGGAGTCTGGATACCCAACAAAACTGACCGGTGCCTGAATGCTCAACGTAAAAACCGGAGTCTGGATACCCAACAAAACTGACCGGAGCCTAAACGCTCAACGTAAAAACAAGAGACTGGATACCCAACGAATCTGACTGGAGCCTGAATGCTCAACGTAATAACCGGAGTCTGGATACACAACGAAACTGACCGGTGCCTGAACGCTCAACGTAATAACCTGAGTCTGGATACCCAACGAAACTGATCAGAGTATGAACGCTCAACGTAATAACCTGAGTCTTAATACCCGACGAAACTGACCGGAGCCTGAACACTCAACGTAATAACAGGAGTCTGGATACCCAACAAAACTGACCAGAACCTGAACGCTCAACGTAAAAAACCGGAGTCTGGATACCCAACGAAACTGACCGGAGCCTAGACGCTCAACGTAATAACTAGAGTCTGGATACACAACGAAACTGACCGGTGCCTGAATGCTCAACGTAATAATCGGAGTCTAGATACCCAAAGAAACTGACCGGAGCCAAAACGCTCAACGTAATAACCTGAGTTTGGATACCCAACGAAACTGACCGGAGCCTGAACACTCAACGTAAGAACCGGAGTCTGGATACCCAACGAAACTGATCGGAGCCGGAACCCTCAACATAATAACCGGAGTCTGGATACCAAACAAAACTGACCGGAGCCTAAACGCTCAACGTAAAAACCAGAGTCTGGATACCCAACGAAACTGACCGGAGCCTGAATGCTCAACTTAATAACCGGAGTCTGGATACCCAACAAAACTGACCGGAGCCTGAACGTTCAACGTAATAAACAGAGTCTGTATACCCAACGAAACTGACCGGAGCCTGAACGCTCAACGTAATAACCAAAGTCTGGATACCAAACGAAACTGATCGGAGCCTGAACGCTCAACGTAATAACCGGAGTCTGGATACCCAACAAAACTGACCGGAGCCTAAACGCTCAACGTAAAAACCAGAGTCTGGATACCCAACGAAACTGACCGGAGCCTGAATGCTCAACGTAATAACCGTAGTCTGGATACCCAACGAAACTGGCCGGAGCCTGAATGTTCAACGTAATAAAGGGAGTCTGGATACCCAACGAAACTGACCGGAGCCTGAACGCTCAACGTAATAACCGAAGTCTGGATACCAAACGAAACTGACCGGAGCCTGAACGCTCTACGTAATAACCGGAGTCTGGATACCCAACGAAATTGACTAGAGCCTGAACGATCAACGTAATAACCGGAGTCTGGATACACAACGAAATTGACCGGAGCCTGAACGCTCAACAAAATAACCGGAGTCTGGATACCCAACGAAACTGACCGGAGCCTGAACGCTCATTGTAATAACCGGAGTCTGGATACCAAAAGAAACTGACTGGAGCCTGAACGCTCAACTTAATAACCGGAGTCTGGATACCCAACGAAACTGACCGGAGCCTGAACGCTCAACGTAATAACCAGAGTCTAGATACCCAAAGAAACTGACCGGAGCCTGAACGCTCAACGTAATAACCGGAGTCAGGATACCCAACGAAACTGACCGGAGCCTGAACGCTCAACGTACTAACCGGAGTCTGGATACCCAACGAAACTGACAGGAGCCTGAACCCTCAATGTAAAAACCGGAGTCTAAATACCCAACAAAACTGACTGGAGCCTGAACGCTCAACGTAACAACCGGAGTCTGGATACACAACGAAACTGACCGGTGCCTGAACGCTCAACGTAATAACCTGAGTCTGGATACCCAACGAAACTGATCAGAGCCTGAACGCTCAACGTAATAACCTGAGTCTTGATACCCAACGAAACTGACTGGAGCCTGAACACTCAACGTAATAACCGGAGTCTGGATACCCAACAAAACTGACCGGTGCCTGAATGCTCAACGTAAAAACCGGAGTCTGGATACCCAACAAAACTGACCGGAGCCTAAACGCTCAACGTAAAAACAAGAGACTGGATACCCAACGAATCTGACTGGAGCCTGAATGCTCAACGTAATAACCGGAGTCTGGATACACAACAAAACTGACCGGTGCCTGAACGCTCAACGTAATAACCTGAGTCTGGATACCCAACGAAACTGATCAGAGTATGAACGCTCAACGTAATAACCTGAGTCTTAATACCCGACGAAACTGACCGGAGCCTGAACACTCAACGTAATAACAGGAGTCTGGATACCCAACAAAACTGACCAGAACCTGAACGCTCAACGTAAAAAACCGGAGTCTGGATACCCAACGAAACTGACCGGAGCCTGGACGCTCAACGTAATAACTAGAGTCTGGATACACAACGAAACTGACCGGTGCCTGAATGCTCAACGTAATAACCGGAGTCTGGATACCCAAAGAAACTGACCGGAGCCAAAACGCTCAACGTAATAACCTGAGTTTGGATACCCAACGAAACTGACCGGAGCCTGAACACTCAACGTAAGAACCGGAGTCTGGATACCCAACGAAACTGATCGGAGCCGGAACCCTCAACATAATAACCGGAGTCTGGATACCCAACAAAACTGACCGGAGCCTAAACGCTCAACGTAAAAACCAGAGTCTGGATACCCAACGAAACTGACCGGAGCCTGAATGCTCAACTTAATAACCGGAGTCTGGATACCCAACAAAACTGACTGGAGCCTGAACGTTCAACGTAATAAACAGAGTTTGTATACCCAACGAAACTGACCGGAGCCTGAACGCTCAACGTAATAACCAAAGTCTGGATACCAAACGAAACTAATCGGAGCCTGAACGCTCAACGTAATAACCGGAGTCTGGATACCCAACAAAACTGACCGGAGCCTAAACGCTCAACGTAAAAACCAGAGTCTGGATACCCAACGAAACTGACCGGAGCCTGAATGCTCAACATAATAACCGTAGTCTGGATACCCAACGAAACTGGCCGGAGCCTGAACGTTCAACGTAATAAAGGGAGTCTAGATAACCAACGAAACTGACCGGAGCCTGAACGCTCAACGTAATAACCGAAGTCTGGATACCAAACGAAACTGACCGGAGCCTGAACGCTCTACGTAATAACCGGAGTCTGGATACCCAACGAAATTGACTAGAGCCTGAACGATCAACGTAATAACCGGAGTCTGGATACACAACGAAATTGACCGGAGCCTGAACGCTCAACAAAATAACCGGAGTCTGGATACCCAACGAAACTGACCGGAGCCTGAACGCTCATTGTAATAACCGGAGTCTGGATACCAAAAGAAACTGACCGGAGCCTGAACGCTCAACTTAATAACCGGAGTCTGGATACCCAACGAAACTGACCGGAGCCTGAACGCTCAACGTAATAACCAGAGTCTAGATACCCAAAGAAACTGACCGGAGCCTGAACGCTCAACGTAATAACCGGAGTCAGGATACCCAACGAAACTGACCGGAGCCTGAACGCTCAACGTACTAACCGGAGTCTGGATACCCAACAAACTGACAGGAGCCTGAACCCTCAATGTAAAAACCGGAGTCTAGATACCCAACAAAACTGACTGGAGCCTGAACGCTCAACGTAACAACCGGAGTCTGGATACACAACGAAACTGACCGGTGCCTGAACACTCAACGTAATAACCTGAGTCTGGATACCCAACGAAACTGATCAGAGCCTGAACGCTCAACGTAATAACCTGAGTCTTGATACCCAACGAAACTGACTGGAGCCTGAACACTCAACGTAATAACCGGAGTCTGGATACCCAACAAAACTGACCGGAGCCTAAACGCTCAACGTAAAAACCAGAGACTGGATACCCAACGAATCTGACTGGAGCCTGAACGCTCAACGTAATAACCGGAGTCTGGATACACAACGAATCTGACTGGTGCCTGAATGCTCAACGTAATAACCTGAGTCTGGATACCCAACGAAACTGATCAGAGTATGAACGCTCAACGTAATAACCTGAGTCTTAATACCCGACGAAACTGACCGGAGCCTGAACACTCAATGTAATAACAGGAGTCTGGATACCCAACAAAACTGACCAGAACCTGAACGCTCAACGTAAAAAACCGGAGTCTGGATACCCAACGAAACTGACCGGAGCCTGGACGCTCAACGTAATAACTAGAGTCTGGATACACAACGAAACTGACCGGTGCCTGAATGCTCAACGTAATAACCGGAGTCTGGATACCCAAAGAAACTGACCGGAGCCAAAACGCTCAACGTAATAACCTGAGTTTGGATACCCAACGAAACTGACCGGAGCCTGAACACTCAACGTAAGAACCGGAGTCTGGATACCCAACGAAACTGATCGGAGCCTGAACCCTCAACATAATAACCGGAGTCTGGATACCCAACAAAACTGACCGGAGCCTAAACGCTCAACGTAAAAACCAGAGTCTGGATACCCAACGAAACTGACCGGAGCCTGAATGCTCAACGTAAGAACCGGAGTCTGGATACCCAACGAAACTGATCGGAGCTTGAACCCTCAACATAATAACCGGAGTCTGGATACCCAACAAAACTGACCGGAGCCTAAACGCTCAACGTAAAAACCAGAGTATGGATACCCAACGAAACTGACCGGAGCCTAAATGCTCAACTTAATAACCGGAGTCTGGATACCCAACGAAACTGACCGGAGCCTGAACGTTCAACGTAATAAACGGAGTTTGGATAGCCAACGAAATTGACCGGAGCCTGAATGTTCAACTTAATAAACGGAGTCTGGATACCCAACGAAACTGACCAGAGCCTGATCGCTCAACGTAATAACCGAAGTCTGGATACCAAACGAAACTGATCGGACCCTGAACGCTCTACGTAATAACCGGAGTCTGGATACCCAACAAAATTGACTGGAGCCTGAACGATCAACGTAATAACCGGAGTCTGGATACACAACGAAATTGACCGGAGCCTGAACGCTCAACGAAATAACCGGAGTCTGGATACCCAACGAAACTGACCGGAGCCTGAACGCTCAACGTAATAATCGGAGTCTAGATACCCAAAATAACTGACCGGAGCCTGAACGCTCAATGTAATAACCGGAGTCTGGATACCCAACGAAACTGACCGGAGCCTGAACGCTCAACGTAATAACCGAAGTCTGGATACCCAACGAAACTGACCGGAGCCTGAATGCTCAACGTAAAAACTGGAGTCTGGATACCCAACAAAACTGACCGGAGCCTAAACGCTCAACGTAAAAACCAGAGTCTGGATACCCAACGAATCTGACTGGAGCCAGAACGCTCAACGTAATAACCGGAGTCTGGATACACAACGAAACTGACCGATGCCTGAACGCTCAACGTAATAACCTGAGTCTGGATACCCAACAAAACTGATCAGAGCCTGAACGCTCAACGTAATAACCTGAGTCTTGATACCCGACGAAACTGACCGGAGCCTGAACACTCAACGTAATAACAGGAGTCTGGATACCCAACAAAACTGATCGGAACCTGAACGCTCAACGTAAAAAACCAGAGTCTGGATACCCAACGAAACTGACCGGAGCCTGGACGCTCAACGTAATAACCAGAGTCTGGATACACAACGAAACTGACCGGTGCCTGAATGCTCAACGTAATAACCGGAGTCTGGATACCCAAAGAAACTAACCGGAGCCAAAACGCTCAACGTAATAACCTGAGTCTGGATACCCAACGAAACTGACCGGAGCCTGAACACTCAACGTAAGAACCGGAGTCTGGATACCCAACGAAACTGACCGGAGCCTGAACCCTCAACATAATAACCGGAGTCTGGATACCCAACAAAACTGACCGGAGCCTAAATGCTCAACGTAAAAACCAGAGTCTGGATACCCAACGAAACTGACCGGAGCCTGAATGCTCAAGTTAATAACCGGAGTCTGGATACCCAACGAAACTGACCGGAGCCTGAACGTTCAACGTAATAAACGGAGTTTGGATACCCAACGAAACTGACCGGAGCCTGAACGCTCAACGTAATAACCAAAGTCTGGATACCAAACGAAACTGACCGGAGCCTGAACGCTCAACGTAATAACCGGAGTCTGGATACCCAAAGAAACTGACCGGAGCCTGAACGCTCAACGTAATAACCGGAGTCTGGATACCCAACAAAACTGACCGGAGCCTAAACGCTCAACGTAAAAACCAGAGTCTGGATACCCAACGAAACTGACCGGAGCCTGAATGCTCAACGTAATAACCGGAGTCTGGATACCCAACGAAACTGGCCGGAGCCTGAACGTTCAACGTAATAAACGGAGTCTGGATACCCAACGAAACTGACTGGAGCCTTAACGCTCAACGTAATAACCGAAGTCTGGATACCAAACGAAACTGACCGGAGCCTGAACACTCTACGTAATAACCGGAGTCTGGATACCCAACGAAATTGACTAGAGCCTGAACGATCAATGTAATAACCGGAGTCTGGATACGCAACGAAATTGACCGGAGCCTTAACGCTCAACAAAATAACCGGAGTCTGGATACCCAACGAAACTGACCGGAGCCTGAACGCTCAACGTAATAACCGGAGTCTGGATACCAAAAGAAACTGACCGGAGCCTGAACGCTCAACTTAATAACCGGTGTCTGGATACCCAACGAAACTGACCGGAGCCTGAACGCTCAACGTAATAACCGGTGTCTGGATACCCAACGAAACTGACCGGAGTCTGGATACCCAAAGAAACTGACCGGAGCCTGAACGCTCAACGTAATAACCGGAGTCAGGATACCCAACGAAACTGACCGGAGCCTGAACGCTCAACGTACTAACCGGAGTCTGGATACCCAACGAAACTGACAGGAGCCTGAACCCTCAATGTAAAAACCGGAGTCTGGATACCCACCAAAACTGACTGGAGCCTGAACGGTCAACGTAACAACCGGAGTCTGGATACACAACGAAACTGACCGGTGCCTGAACGCTCAACGTAATAACCGGAGTCTGGATACCCAACAAAACTGACCGGAGCCTAAACGCTCAACGTAAAAACCAGAGTCTGGATATCCAACGAAACTGACCGGAGCCTAAATGCTCAACGTAATAACCGGAGTCTGGATACCCAACGAAACTGGCCGGAGCCTGAACGGTCAACGTAATAAACGGAGTCTGGATACCCAACGAAACTGACCGGAGCCTGAACGCTCAACGTAATAACCGAAGTCTGGATACCAAACGAAACTGACCGGAGCCTGAACGCTCTACGTAATAACCGGAGTCTGGATACCCAATGAAATTGACTAGAGCCTGAATGATCAACGTAATAACCGGAGTCTGGATACGCAACGAAATTGACCGGAGCCTGAACGCTCAACAAAATAACCGGAGTCTGGATACCCAACGAAACTGACCGGAGCCTGAACGCTCAACATAATAACCGGAGTCTGGATACCAAAAGAAACTGACCGGAGCCTGAACGCTCAACTTAATAACCGGTGTCTGGATACCCAACGAAACTGACCGGAGCCTGAACGCTCAACGTAATAACCGGAGTCTGGATACCCAACGAAACTGACCGGAGCCTGAACGCTCAAAGTAATAACCTGAGTCTGGATACCCAACGAAACTGACCAGAGCCTGAACACTCAACGTAATAATCGGAGTCTGGATACCCAACAAAACTGACCGGTGCCTGAATGCTCAACGTAAAAACCGGAGTCTGGATACCCAACGAAACTGACCGGAGCCTGAATGCTTAACTTAATAACCGGAGTCTGGATACCCAACGAAACTGACCGGAGCCTGAACGTTCAACGTAATAAACAGAGTTTGTATACCCAACGAAACTGACCGGAGCCTGAACGCTCAACGTAATAACCAAAGTCTGGATACCAAACGAAACTGATCAGAGCCTGAACGCTCAACGTAATAACCTGAGTCTTGATACCCAACAAAACTGACTGGAGCCTGAACGCTCAACGTAATAACCGGAGTCTGGATACCCAACAAAACTGACCGGAGCCTGAATGCTCAACGTAAAAACCGGAGTCTGGATACCCAACAAAACTGACCGGAGCCTAAACGCTCAACGTAAAAACCAGAGACTGGATACCCAACGAATCTGACTGGAGCCTGAACGCTCAACGTAATAACCGGAGTCTGGATACACAACGAAACTGACCGGTGCCTGAACGCTCAACGTAATAACCTGAGTCTGGATACCCAACGAAACTGATCAGAGCATGAACGCTCAACGTAATAACCTGAGTCTTGATACCCGAAGAAACTGACCGGAGCCTGAACACTCAACGTAATAACAGAAGTCTGGATACCCAACAAAACTGACCAGAACCTGAACGCTCAACGTAAAAAACCGGAGTCTGGATACCCAACGAAACTGACCGGAGCCTGGACGCTCAACGTAATAACTAGAGTCTGGATACACAACGAAACTGACCGGTGCCTGAATGCTCAACGTAATAACCGGAGTCTGGATACCCAAAGAAACTGACCGGAGCCAAAACGCTCAACGTAATAACCTGAGTTTGGATACCCAACGAAACTGACCGGAGCCTGAACACTCAACGTAAGAACCGGAGTCTGGATACCCAACGAAACTGATCGGAGCCTGAACCCTCAACATAATAACCGGAGTCTGGATACCCAACAAAACTGACCGGAGCCTAAACTCTCAACGTAAAAACCAGAGTCTGGATACCCAACGAAACTGACCGGAGCCTGAATGCTCAACTTAATAACCGGAGTCTGGATACCCAATGAAATTGACTAGAGCCTGAATGATCAACGTAATAACCGGAGTCTGGATACGCAACGAAATTGACCGGAGCCTGAACGCTCAACAAAATAACCGGAGTCTGGATACCCAACGAAACTGACCGGAGCCTGAACGCTCAACATAATAACCGGAGTCTGGATACCAAAAGAAACTGACCGGAGCCTGAACGCTCAACTTAATAACCGGTGTCTGGATACCCAACGAAACTGACCGGAGCCTGAACGCTCAACGTAATAACCGGAGTCTGGATACCCAACGAAACTGACCGGAGCCTGAACGCTCAAAGTAATAACCTGAGTCTGGATACCCAACGAAACTGACCAGAGCCTGAACACTCAACGTAATAATCGGAGTCTGGATACCCAACAAAACTGACCGGTGCCTGAATGCTCAACGTAAAAACCGGAGTCTGGATACCCAACGAAACTGACCGGAGCCTGAATGCTTAACTTAATAACCGGAGTCTGGATACCCAACGAAACTGACCGGAGCCTGAACGTTCAACGTAATAAACAAAGTTTGTATACCCAACGAAACTGACCGGAGCCTGAACGCTCAACGTAATAACCAAAGTCTGGATACCAAACGAAACTGATCAGAGCCTGAACGCTCAACGTAATAACCTGAGTCTTGATACCCAACAAAACTGACTGGAGCCTGAACGCTCAACGTAATAACCGGAGTCTGGATACCCAACAAAACTGACCGGAGCCTGAATGCTCAACGTAAAAACCGGAGTCTGGATACCCAACAAAACTGACCGGAGCCTAAACGCTCAACGTAAAAACCAGAGACTGGATACCCAACGAATCTGACTGGAGCCTGAACGCTCAACGTAATAACCGGAGTCTGGATACACAACGAAACTGACCGGTGCCTGAACGCTCAACGTAATAACCTGAGTCTGGATACCCAACGAAACTGATCAGAGCATGAACGCTCAACGTAATAACCTGAGTCTTGATACCCGAAGAAACTGACCGGAGCCTGAACACTCAACGTAATAACAGAAGTCTGGATACCCAACAAAACTGACCAGAACCTGAACGCTCAACGTAAAAAACCGGAGTCTGGATACCCAACGAAACTGACCGGAGCCTGGACGCTCAACGTAATAACTAGAGTCTGGATACACAACGAAACTGACCGGTGCCTGAATGCTCAACGTAATAACCGGAGTCTGGATACCCAAAGAAACTGACCGGAGCCAAAACGCTCAACGTAATAACCTGAGTTTGGATACCCAACGAAACTGACCGGAGCCTGAACACTCAACGTAAGAACCGGAGTCTGGATACCCAACGAAACTGATCGGAGCCTGAACCCTCAACATAATAACCGGAGTCTGGATACCCAACAAAACTGACCGGAGCCTAAACTCTCAACGTAAAAACCAGAGTCTGGATACCCAACGAAACTGACCGGAGCCTGAATGCTCAACTTAATAACCGGAGTCTGGATACCCAACGAAACTGACCGGAGCCTGAACGTTCAACGTAATAAACAGAGTTTGTATACCCAACGAAACTGACCGGAGCCTGAACGCTCAACGTAATAACCAAAGTCTGGATACCAAACGAAACTGATCGGAGCCTGAACGCTCAACGTAATAACCGGAGTCTGGATACCCAAAGAAACTGACCGGAGCCTGAACGCTCAACGTAATAACCGGAGTCTGGATACCCAACAAAACTGACTGGAGCCTAAACGCTCAACGTAAAAACCAGAGTCTGGATACCCAACGAAACTGACCGGAGCCTGAATGCTAGACGTAATAACCGGAGTCTGGATACCCAACGAAACTGGCCGGAGCCTGAACGTTCAACGTAATAAACGGAGTCTGGATACCCAACGAAACTGACCAGAGCCTGAACGCTCAACATAATAACCGAAGTCTGGATACCAAACGAAACTGACCGGAGCCTGAACGCTCTACGTAATAACCGGAGTCTGGATACCCAACGAAATTGACTAGAGCCTGAACGATCAACGTAATAACCGGAGTCTGGATACCCAACGAAATTGACCGGAGCCTAAACGCTCAACAAAATAACCGGAGTCTGGATACCCAACGAAACTGACCGGAGCCTGAACGCTCATTGTAATAACCGGAGTCTGGATACCAAAAGAAACTGACCGGAGCCTGAACGCTCAACTTAATAACCGGAGTCTGGATACCCAACGAAACTGACCGGAGCCTGAACGCTCAACGTAATAACCGGAGTCTGGATACCCAAAGAAACTGACCGGAGCCTGAACGCTCAACGTAATAACCGGAGTCAGGATACCCAACGAAACTGACCGGAGCCTGAACGCTCAACGTACTAACCGGAGTCTGGATACCCAACGAAACTGACAGGAGCCTGAACCCTCAATGTAAAAACCGGAGTCTGGATACCCAACGAAACTAACAGGAGCCTGAACGCTCAACGTAACAACCAGAGTCTGGATACACAACGAAACTGACCGGTGCCTGAACGCTCAACGTAATAACCTGAGTCTGGATACCCAACAAAACTGATCAGAGCCTGAACGCTCAACGTAATAACCTGAGTCTTGATACCCAACGAAACTGACTGGAGCCTGAACACTCAACGTAATAACCGGAGTCTGGATACCCAACAAAACTGACCGGTGCCTGAATGCTCAACGTAAAAGCCGGAGTCTGGATACCCAACAAAACTGACCGGAACCTAAACGCTCAACGTAAAAACCAGAGACTGGATACCCAACGAATCTGACTGGAGCCTGAACGCTCAACGTAATAACCGGAGTCTGGATACACAACGAAACTGACCGGTGCCTGAACGCTCAACGTAATAACCTGAGTCTGGATACCCAACGAAACTGATCAGAGCATGAACGCTCAATGTAATAACCTGAGTCTTGATACCCGATGAAACTGGCCGGAGCCTGAACACTCAACGTAATAACAGGAGTCTGGATACCCAACAAAACTGACCAGAACCTGAACGCTCAACGTAAAAAACCGGAATCTGGATACCCAACGAAACTGACCGGAGCCTGGACGCTCAACGTAATAACTAGAGTCTGGATACACAACGAAACTGACCGGTGCCTGAATGCTCAACGTAATAACCAGAGTCTGGATACCCAAAGAAACTGACCGGAGCCAAAACGCTCAACGTAATAACCTGAGTTTGGATACCCAACGAAACTGACCGGAGCCTGAACACTCAACGTAATAACCGGAGTCTGGATACCCAACGAAACTGGCCGGAGCCTGAACGTTCAACGTAATAAACGGAGTCTGGATACCCAACGAAACTGACCGGAGCCTGAATGCTCGACGTAATAACCGGAGTCTGGATACCCAACGAAACTGGCCGGAGCCTGAACGTTCAACGTAATAAACGGAGTCTGGATACCCAACGAAACTGACCAGAGCCTGAACGCTCAACATAATAACCGAAGTCTGGATACCAAACGAAACTGACCGGAGCCTGAACGCTCTACGTAATAACCGGAGTCTGGATACCCAACGAAATTGACTAGAGCCTGAACGATCAACGTAATAACCGGATTCTGGATACCCAACGAAATTGACTGGAGCCTAAACGCTCAACAAAATAACCGGAGTCTGGATACCCAACGAAACTGACCGGAGCCTGAACGCTCATTGTAATAACCGGAGTCTGGATACCAAAAGAAACTGACCGGAGCCTGAACGCTCAACTAAATAACCGGAGTCTGGATACCCAACGAAACTGACCGGAGCCTGAACGCTCAACGTAATAACCGGAGTCTGGATACCCAAAGAAACTGACCAGAGCCTGAACGCTCAACGTAATAACCGGAGTCAGGATACCCAACGAAACTGACCGGAGCCTGAACGCTCAATGTACTAACCAGAGTCTGGATACCCAACGAAACTGACAGGAGCCTGAACCCTCAATGTAAAAACCGGAGTCTGGATACCCAACGAAACTGACAGGAGCCTGAACGCTCAACGTAACAACCAGAGTCTGGATACACAACGAAACTGACCGGTGCCTGAACGCTCAACGTAATAACCTGAGTCTGGATACCCAACGAAACTGATCAGAGCCTGAACGCTCAACGTAATAACCTGAGTCTTGATACCCAACGAAACTGACTGGAGCCTGAACACTCAACGTAATAACCGGAGTCTGGATACCCAACAAAACTGACCGGTGCCTGAATGCTCAACGTAAAAACCGGAGTCTGGATACCCAACAAAACTGACCGGAACCTAAACGCTCAACGTAAAAACCAGAGACTGGATACCCAACGAATCTGACTGGAGCCTGAACGCTCAACGTAATAACCGGAGTCTGGATACACAACGAAACTGACCGGTGCCTGAACGCTCAACGTAATAACCTGAGTCTGGATACCCAACGAAACTGATCAGAGCATGAACGCTCAATGTAATAACCTGAGTCTTGATACCCGATGAAACTGACCGGAGCCTGAACACTCAACGTAATAACAGGAGTCTGGATACCCAACAAAACTGACCAGAACCTGAACGCTCAACGTAAAAAACCGGAGTCTGGATACCCAACGAAACTGACCGGAGCCTGGACGCTCAACGTAATAACTAGAGTCTGGATACACAACGAAACTGACCGGTGCCTGAATGCTCAACGTAATAACCAGAGTCTGGATACCCAAAGAAACTGACCGGAGCCAAAACGCTCAACGTAATAACCTGAGTTTGGATACCCAACGAAACTGACCGGAGCCTGAACACTCAACGTAATAACCGGAGTCTGGATACCCAACGAAACTGGCCGGAGCCTGAACGTTCAACGTAATAAACGGAGTCTGGATACCCAACGAAACTGACCAGAGCCTGAACGCTCAACATAATAACCGAAGTCTGGATACCAAACGAAACTGACCGGAGCCTGAACGCTCTACGTAATAACCGGAGTCTGGATACCCAACGAAATTGACTAGAGCCTGAATGATCAACGTAATAACCGGAGTCTGGATACACAACGAAATTGACCGGAGCCTGAACGCTCAACAAAATAACCGGAGTCTGGATACCCAACGAAACTGACCGGAGCCTGATCGCTCATTGTAATAACCGGAGTCTGGATACCAAAAGAAACTGACCGGAGCCTGAACGCTCAACTTAATAACCGGAGTCTGGATACCCAACGAAACTGACCCGAGCCTGAACGCTCAACGCACTAACCGGAGTCTGGATACCCAACGAAACTGACAGGAGCCTGAACCCTCAATGTAAAAACCGGAGTCTAGATACCCAACAAAACTGACTGGAGCCTGAATGCTCAACGTAACAACCGGAGTCTGGATACACAACGAAACTGACCGGTGCCTTAACGCTCAACGTAATAACCTGAGTCTGGATACCCAACGAAACTGATCAGAGCCTGAACGCTCAACGTAATAACCTGAGTCTTGATACCCAACAAAACTGACTGGAGCCTGAACACTCAACGTAATAACCGGAGTCTGGATACCCAACAAAACTGACCGGTGCCTGAATGCTCAACGTAAAAACCGGAGTCTGGATACCCAACAAAACTGACCGGAGCCTAAACGCTCAACGTAAAAACCAGAGACTGGATACCCCACGAATTTGACTGGAGCCTGAACGCTCAACGTAATAACCGGAGTCTGGATACACAACGAAACTGACCGGTGCCTGAACGCTCAACGTAATAACCTGAGTCTGGATACCCAACGAAACTGATCAGAGCATGAACGTTCAACGTAATAACCTGAGTCTTGATACCCGACGAAACTGACCGGAGCCTGAACAATCAACGTAATAACAGGAGTCTGGATACCCAACAAAACTGACCAGAACCTGAACGCTCAACGTAAAAAACCGGAGTCTGGATACCCAACGAAACTGACCGGAGCCTGGACGGTCAACGTAATAACTAGAGTCTGGATACACAACGAAACTGACCGGTGCCTGAATGCTCAACGTAATAACCGGAGTCTGGATACCCAAAGAAACTGACCGGAGCCAAAACGCTCAACGTAATAACCTGAGTTTGGATACCCAACGAAACTGACAGGAGCCTGAACACTCAACGTAAGAACCGGAGTCTGGATACCCAACGAAACTGATCGGAGCCTGAACCCTCAACATAATAACCGGAGTCTGGATACCCAACAAAACTGACCGGAGCCTAAATGCTCAACGTAAAAACCAGAGTCTGGATACCCAACGAAACTGACCGGAGCCTGAATGCTCAACTTAATAACCGGAGTCTGGATACCCAACGAAACTGACCGGAGCCTGAACGTTCAACGTAATAAACAGAGTTTGTATACCCAACGAAACTGACCGGAGCCTGAACGCTCAACGTAATAACCAAAGTCTGGATACCAAACGAAACTGATCGGAGCCTGAACGCTCAACGTAATAACCGGAGTCTGGATACCCAAAGAAACTGACCGGAGCCTGAACGCTCAACGTAATAACCGGAGTCTGGATACCCAACAAAACTGACTGGAGCCTAAACGCTCAATGTAAAAACCAGAGTCTGGATACCCAACGAAACTGACCGGAGCCTGAATGCTCGACGTAATAACCGGAGTCTGGATACCCAACGAAACTGGCCGGAGCCTGAACGTTCAACGTAATAAACGGAGTCTGGATACCCAACGAAACTGACCGGAGCCTGAACGCTCAACGTAATAACCGAAGTCTGGATACCAAACGAAACTGACCGGAGCCTGAACGCTCTACGTAATAACCGGAGTCTGGATACCCAACGAAATTGACTAGAGCCTGAACGATCAACGTAATAACCGGAGTCTGGATACCCAACGAAATTGACCGGAGCCTGAACGCTCAACAAAATAACCGGAGTCTGGATACCCAACGAAACTGACCGGAGCCTGAACGCTCATTGTAATAACCGGAGTCTGGATACCAAAAGAAACTGACCGGAGCCTGAACGCTCAACTTAATAACCGGAGTCTGGATACCCAACGAAACTGACCGGAGCCTGAACGCTCAACGTAATAACCGGAGTCTGGATACCCAAAGAAACTGACCGGAGCCTGAACGCTCAACGTAATAACCGGAGTCAGGATACCCAACGAAACTGACCGGAGCCTGAACGCTCAACGTACTAACCGGAGTCTGGATACCCAACGAAACTGACAGGAGCCTGAACCCTCAATGTAAAAACCGGAGTCTGGATACCCAACGAAACTGACAGGAGCCTGAACGCTCAACGTAACAACCAGAGTCTGGATACACAACGAAACTGACCGGTGCCTGAACGCTCAACGTAATAACCTGAGTCTGGATACCCAACGAAACTGATCAGAGCCTGAACGCTCAACGTAATAACCTGAGTCTTGATACCCAACGAAACTGACTGGAGCCTGAACACTCAACGTAATAACCGGAGTCTGGATACCCAACAAAACTGACCGGTGCCTGAATGCTCAACGTAAAAACCGGAGTCTGGATACCCAACAAAACTGACCGGAACCTAAACGCTCAACGTAAAAACCAGAGACTGGATACCCAACGAATCTGACTAGAGCCTGAACGCTCAACGTAATAACCGGAGTCTGGATACACAACGAAACTGACCGGTGCCTGAACGCTCAACGTAATAACCTGAGTCTGGATACCCAACGAAACTGATCAGAGCATGAACGCTCAACGTAATAACCTGAGTCTTGATACCCGATGAAACTGACCGGAGCCTGAGCACTCAACGTAATAACAGGAGTCTGGATACCCAACAAAACTGACCAGAACCTGAACGCTCAACGTAAAAAACCGGAGTCTGGATACCCAACGAAACTGATCGGAGCCTGGACGCTCAACGTAATAACTAGAGTCTGGATACACAACGAAACTGACCGGTGCCTGAATGCTCAACGTAATAACCAGAGTCTGGATACCCAAAGAAACTGACCGAAGCCAAAACGCTCAACGTAATAACCTGAGTTTGGATACCCAACGAAACTGACCGGAGCCTGAACACTCAACGTAAGAACCGGAGTCTGGATACCCAACGAAACTGACCGGAGCCTGAATGCTCAACTTAATAACCGGAGTCTGGATACCCAACAAAACTGACCGGAGTCTGAACGTTCAACGTAATAAACAGAGTTTGTATACCCAACGAAACTGACCGGAGCCTGAACGCTCAACGTAATAACCAAAGTCTGGATACCAAACGAAACTGATCGGAGCCTGAACGCTCAACGTAATAACCGGAGTCTGGATACCCAACAAAACTGACCGGAGCCTAAACGCTCAACGTAAAAACCAGAGTCTGGATACCCAACGAAACTGACCGGAGCCTGAACGCTCATTGTAATAACCGGAGTCTGGATACCAAAAGAAACTGACCGGAGCCTGAACGCTCAACTTAATAACCGGAGTCTGGATACCCAACGAAACTGACCGGAGCCTGAACGCTCAACGTAATAACCAGAGTCTAGATACCCAAAGAAACTGACCGGAGCCTGAACGCTCAACGTAATAACCGGAGTCAGGATACCCAACGAAACTGACCGGAGCCTGAACGCTCAACGTACTAACCGGAGTCTGGATACCCAACGAAACTGATAGGAGCCTGAACCCTCAATGTAAAAACCGGAGTCTAGATACCCAACAAAACTGACTGGAGCCTGAACGCTCAACGTAACAACCGGAGTCTGGATACACAACGAAACTGACCGGTGCCTGAACGCTCAACGTAATAACCTGAGTCTGGATACCCAACGAAACTGATCAGAGCCTGAACGCTCAACGTAATAACCTGAGTCTTGATCCCCAACGAAACTGACTGGAGCCTGAACACTCAACGTAATAACCGGAGTCTGGATACCCAACAAAACTGACCGGTGCCTGAATGCTCAACGTAAAAACCGGAGTCTGGGTACCCAACAAAACTGACCGGAGCCTAAACGCTCAACGTAAAAACAAGAGACTGGATACCCAACGAATCTGACTGGAGCCTGAACGCTCAACGTAATAACCGGAGTCTGGATACACAACGAAACTGACCGGTGCCTGAACGCTCAACGTAATAACCTGAGTCTGGATACCCAAAGAAACTGATCAGAGTATGAACGCTCAACGTAATAACCTGAGTCTTAATACCCGACGAAACTGACCGGAGCCTGAACACTCAACGTAATAACAGGAGTCTGGATACCCAACAAAACTGACCAGAACCTGAACGCTCAACGTAAAAAACCGGAGTCTGGATACCCAACGAAACTGACCGGAGCCTGGACGCTCAACGTAATAACTAGAGTCTGGATACACAACGAAACTGACCGGTGCCTGAATGCTCAACGTAATAACCGGAGTCTGGATACCCAAAGAAACTGACCGGAGCCAAAACGCTCAACGTAATAACCTGAGTTTGGATACCCAACGAAACTGACCGGAGCCTGAACACTCAATGTAAGAACCGGAGTCTGGATACCCAACGAAACTGATCGGAGCCTGAACCCTCAACATAATAACCGGAGTCTGGATACCCAACAAAACTGACCGGAGCCTAAACGCTCAACGTAAAAACCAGAGTCTGGATACCCAACGAAACTGACCGGAGCCTGAATGCTCAACTTAATAACCGGAGTCTGGATACCCAACAAAACTGACCGGAGCCTGAACGTTCAACGTAATAAACAGAGTTTGTATACCCAACGAAACTGACCGGAGCCTGAACGCTCAACGTAATAACCAAAGTCTGGATACCAAACGAAACTAATCGGAGCCTGAACGCTCAACGTAATAACCGGAGTCTGGATACCCAACAAAACTGACCGGAGCCTGAACGCTCAACGTAATAACCAAAGTCTGGATACCAAACGAAACTGATCGGAGCCTGAACGCTCAACGTAATAACCGGAGTCTGGATACCCAACAAAACTGACCGGAGCCTAAACGCTCAACGTAAAAACCAGAGTCTGGATACCCAACGAAACTGACCGGAGCCTGAACGCTCATTGTAATAACCGGAGTCTGGATACCAAAAGAAACTGACCGGAGCCTGAACGCTCAACTTAATAACCGGAGTCTGGATACCCAACGAAACTGACCGGAGCCTGAACGCTCAACGTAATAACCAGAGTCTAGATACCCAAAGAAACTGACCGGAGCCTGAACGCTCAACGTAATAACCGGAGTCAGGATACCCAACGAAACTGACCGGAGCCTGAACGCTCAACGTACTAACCGGAGTCTGGATACCCAACGAAACTGATAGGAGCCTGAACCCTCAATGTAAAAACCGGAGTCTAGATACCCAACAAAACTGACTGGAGCCTGAACGCTCAACGTAACAACCGGAGTCTGGATACACAACGAAACTGACCGGTGCCTGAACGCTCAACGTAATAACCTGAGTCTGGATACCCAACGAAACTGATCAGAGCCTGAACGCTCAACGTAATAACCTGAGTCTTGATCCCCAACGAAACTGACTGGAGCCTGAACACTCAACGTAATAACCGGAGTCTGGATACCCAACAAAACTGACCGGTGCCTGAATGCTCAACGTAAAAACCGGAGTCTGGATACCCAACAAAACTGACCGGAGCCTAAACGCTCAACGTAAAAACAAGAGACTGGATACCCAACGAATCTGACTGGAGCCTGAACGCTCAACGTAATAACCGGAGTCTGGATACACAACGAAACTGACCGGTGCCTGAACGCTCAACGTAATAACCTGAGTCTGGATACCCAAAGAAACTGATCAGAGTATGAACGCTCAACGTAATAACCTGAGTCTTAATACCCGACGAAACTGACCGGAGCCTGAACACTCAACGTAATAACAGGAGTCTGGATACCCAACAAAACTGACCAGAACCTGAACGCTCAACGTAAAAAACCGGAGTCTGGATACCCAACGAAACTGACCGGAGCCTGGACGCTCAACGTAATAACTAGAGTCTGGATACACAACGAAACTGACCGGTGCCTGAATGCTCAACGTAATAACCGGAGTCTGGATACCCAAAGAAACTGACCGGAGCCAAAACGCTCAACGTAATAACCTGAGTTTGGATACCCAACGAAACTGACCGGAGCCTGAACACTCAATGTAAGAACCGGAGTCTGGATACCCAACGAAACTGATCGGAGCCTGAACCCTCAACATAATAACCGGAGTCTGGATACCCAACAAAACTGACCGGAGCCTAAACGCTCAACGTAAAAACCAGAGTCTGGATACCCAACGAAACTGACCGGAGCCTGAATGCTCAACTTAATAACCGGAGTCTGGATACCCAACAAAACTGACCGGAGCCTGAACGTTCAACGTAATAAACAGAGTTTGTATACCCAACGAAACTGACCGGAGCCTGAACGCTCAACGTAATAACCAAAGTCTGGATACCAAACGAAACTAATCGGAGCCTGAACGCTCAACGTAATAACCGGAGTCTGGATACCCAACAAAACTGACCGGAGCCTAAACGCTCAACGTAAAAACCAGAGTCTGGATACCCAACGAAACTGACCGGAGCCTGAATGCTCAACGTAATAACCGTAGTCTGGATACCCAACGAAACTGGCCGGAGCCTGAATGTTCAACGTAATAAAGGGAGTCTGGATACCCAACGAAACTGACCGGAGCCTGAACGCTCAACGTAATAACCGAAGTCTGGATACCAAATGAAACTGACCGGAGCCTGAACGCTCTACGTAATAACCGGAGTCTGGATACCCAACGAAATTGACTAGAGCCTGAACGATCAACGTAATAACCGGAGTCTGGATACACAACGAAATTGACCAGAGCCTGAACGCTCAACAAAATAACCGGAGTTTGGATACCCAACGAAACTGACCGGAGCCTGAACGCTCATTGTAATAACCGGAGTCTGGATACCAAAAGAAACTGACCGGAGCCTGAACGCTCAACTTAATAACCGGAGTCTGGATACCCAACGAAACTGACCGGAGCCTGAACGCTCAACGTAATAACCAGAGTCTAGATACCGAAAGAAACTGACCGGAGCCTGAACGCTCAACGTAATAACCGGAGTCAGGATACCCAACGAAACTGACCGGAGCCTGAACGCTCAACGTACTAACCGGAGTCTGGATACCCAACGAAACTGACAGGAGCCTGAACCCTCAATGTAAAAACCGGAGTCTAGATACCCAACAAAACTGACTGGAGCCTGAACGCTCAACGTAACAACCGGAGTCTGGATACACAACGAAACTGACCGGTGCCTGAACGCTCAACGTAATAACCTGAGTCTGGATACCCAACGAAACTGATCAGAGCCTGAACGCTCAACGTAATAACCTGAGTCTTGATACCCAACGAAACTGACTGGAGCCTGAACACTCAACGTAATAACCGGAGTCTGGATACCCAACAAAACTGACCGGTGCCTGAATGCTCAACGTAAAAACCGGAGTCTGGATACCCAACAAAACTGACCGGAGCCTAAACGCTCAACGTAAAAACCAGAGACTGGATACCCAACGAATCTGACTGGAGCCTGAACGCTCAACGTAATAACCGGAGTCTGGATACACAACGAAACTGACCGGTGCCTGAACGCTCAACGTAATAACCTGAGTATGGATACCCAACGAAACTGATCAGAGTATGAACGCTCAACATAATAACCTGAGTCTTAATACCCGACGAAACTGACCGGAGCCTGAACACTCAACGTAATAACAGGAGTCTGGATACCCAACAAAACTGACCAGAACCTGAACGCTCAACGTAAAAAACCGGAGTCTGGATACCCAACGAAACTGACCGGAGCCTGGACGCTCAACGTAATAACTAGAGTCTGGATACACAACGAAACTGACCGGTGCCTGAATGCTCAACGTAATAACCGGAGTCTGGATACCCAAAGAAACTGACCGGAGCCAAAACGCTCAACGTAATAACCTGAGTTTGGATACCCAACGAAACTGACCGGAGCCTGAACACTCAACATAAGAACCGGAGTCTGGATACCCAACGAAACTGATCGGAGCCTGAACCCTCAACATAATAACCGGAGTCTGGATACCCAACAAAACTGACCGGAGCCTAAACGCTCAACGTAAAAACCAGAGTCTGGATACCCAACGAAACTGACCGGAGCCTGAATGCTCAACTTAATAACCGGAGTCTGGATACCCAACGAAACTGACCGGAGCCTGAACGTTCAACGTAATAAACAGAGTTTGTATACCCAACGAAACTGACCGGAGCCTGAACGCTCAACGTAATAACCAAAGTCTGGATACCAAACGAAACTGATCGGAGCCTGAACGCTCAACGTAATAACCGGAGTCTGGATACCCAAAGAAACTGACCGGAGCCTGAACGCTCAACGTAATAACCGGAGTCTGGATACCCAACAAAACTGACTGGAGCCTAAACGCTCAACGTAAAAACCAGAGTCTGGATACCCAACGAAACTGACCGGAGCCTGAATGCTCAACGTAATAACCGGAGTCTGGATACCCAACGAAACTGACCGGAGCCTGAACGTTCAACGTAATAAACGGAGTCTGGATACCCAACAAAACTGACCGGAGCCTGAACGCTCATAGTAATAACCGAAGTCTGGATACCAAACGAAACTGACCAGAGCCTGAACGCTCTAAGTAATAACCGGAGTCTGGATACCCAACGAAATTGACTAGAGCCTGAACGATCAACGTAATAACCGGAGTCTGGATACACAACGAAATTGACCGGAGTCTGAACGCTCAACAAAATAACCGGAGTCTGGATACCCAACGAAACTGACCGGAGCCTGAACGCTCAACGTAATAACCGGAGTCTGGATACCAAAAGAAACTGACCGGAGCCTGAACGCTCAACTTAATAACCGGAGTCAGGATACCCAACGAAACTGACCGGAGCCTGAACGCTCAACGTAATAACCGGAGTCTGGATACCCAACGAAACTGACAGGAGCCTGAACCCTCAATGTAAAAACCGGAGTCTGGATAACCAACAAAACTGACTGGAGCCTGAACGCTCAACGTAACAACCGGAGTCTGGATACACAACAAAACTTACCGGTGCCTGAACGGTCAACGTAATAACCTGAGTCTAGATACCCAACAAAATTGATCAGAGCCTGAACGCTCAATGTAATAACCTGAGTCTTGATACCCAACGAAACTGACCGGAGCCTGAACACTCAACGTAATAACCGGAGTCTGGATACCCAACAAAACTGACCGGTGCCTGAATGCTCAACGTAAAAACAGGAGTCTGGATACCCAACAAAACTGACTGGAGCCTAAACACTCAACGTAAAAACCAGAGACTGGATACCCAACGAATCTGACTGGAGCCTGAACGCTCAACGTAATAACCGGAGTCTGGATACACAACGAAACTGACCGGTGCCTGAACGCTCAACGTAATAACATGAGTCTAGATACCCAACGAAACTGATCAGAGCCTGAACGCTCAACGTAATAACCTGAGTCTTGATACCCGACGAAACTGACTGGAGCCTGAGCACTCAACGTAATAACAGGAGTCTGGATACCCAACAAAACTGACCGGAACCTGAACGCTCAACGTAAAAAACCGGAGTCTGGATACCCAACGAAACTGACCGGAGCCTGGACGCTCAACGTAATAACCAGAGTCTCGATACACAACGAAACTGACCGGTGCCTGAATGCTCAACGTAATAACCGGAGTCTGGATACCCAAAGAAATTGACCGGAGCCAAATCGCTCAACGTAATAACCTGAGTTTGGATACCCAACGAAACTGACCGGAGCCTGAACACTCAACGTAAGAACCGGATTCTGGATACCCAACGAAACTGATCGGAGCCTGAACCCTCAACATAAAAACCGGAGTCTGGATACCCAACAAAACTGACCAGAGCCTAAACGCTCAACGTAAAAACCAGAGTCTGGATACCCAACGAAACTGACCGGAGCCTGAATGCTCAACTTAATAACCGGAGTCTGGATACCCAACGAAACTGACCGGAGCCTGAACGTTCAACGTAATAAACAGAGTTTGTATACCCAACGAAACTGACCGGAGCCTGAACGCTCAACGTAATAACCAAACTCTGGATACCAAACGAAACTGACCGGAGTCTGGATACCCAAAGAAACTGACTGGAGCCTGAACGCTCAACGTAATAACCGGAGTCTGGATACCCAACAAAACTGACCGGAGCCTAAACGCTCAACGTAAAAACCAGAGTCTGGATACCCAACGAAACTGACCGGAGCCTGAATGCTCAACGTAATAACCGGAGTCTGGATACCCAACGAAATTGGCCGGAGCCTGAACGTTCAACGTAATAAACGGAGTCTGGATACCCAACGAAACTGACCGGAGCCTGAACGCTCAACGTAATAACCGAAGTCTGGATACCAAACGAAACTGACCGGAGCCTGAACGCTCTACGTAATAACCGGAGTCTGGATACCCAACGAAATTGACTAGAGCCTGAACGATCAACGTAATAACCGGAGTCTGGATACACAACGAAATTTACCGGAGCCTGAACGCTCAACAAAATAACCGGAGTCTGGATACCCAACGAAACTGACCGGAGCCTGAACGCTCATTGTAATAACCAGAGTCTGGATACCAAAAGAAACTGACCGGAGCCTGAACGCTCAACTTAATAACCGGAGTCTGGATACCCAATGAAACTGATTGGAGCCTGAACGCTCAACGTAATAACCAGAGTCTGGATACCCAAAGAAACTGACCGGAGCCTGAACGCTCAACGTAATAACCGGAGTGAGGATACCCAACGAAACTGACCGGAGCCTGAACGCTCAACGTACTAACCGGAGTCTGGATACCCAACGAAACTTACAGGAGCCTGAACCCTCAATGTAAAAATCGGACTCTAGATACCCAACAAAACTGACTGGAGCCTGAACGCTCAACGTAACAACCGGAGTCTGGATACACAACGAAACTGACCGGTGCCTGAACGCTCAACGTAATAACCTGAGTCTGGATACCCAACGAAACTGATCAGAGCCTGAACGCTCAACGTAATAACCTGAGTCTTCATACCCAACGAAATTGACCGGAGCCTGAACACTCAACGTAATAACCGGAGTCTGGATACCCAACAAAACTGACCGGTGCCTGAATGCTCAACGTAAAAACCGGAGTCTGGATACCCAACAAAACTGACCGGAGCCTAAACGCTCAACGTAAAAACCAGAGACTGGATACCCAACGAATCTGACTGGAGCCTGAACGCTCAACGTAATAACCGGAGTCTGGATACACAACGAAACTGACCGGTGCCTGAACGCTCAACGTAATAACCTGAGTCTGGATACCCAACGAAACTGATCAGAGCATGAACGCTCAACGTAATAACCTGAGTCTTGATACCCGACGAAACTGACCGTAGCCTGAACACTCAACGTAATAACAGGAGTCTGGATACCCAACAAAACTGACCAGAACCTGAACGCTCAACGTAAAAAACCGGAGTCTGGATACCCAACGAAACTGACCGGAGCCTGGACGCTCAACGTAATAACTAGAGTCTGGATACACAACGAAACTGACCGGTGCCTGAATGCTCAACGTAATAACCGGAGTCTGGATACCCAAAGAAACTGACCGGAGCCAAAACGCTCAACGTAATAACCTGAGTTTGGATACCCAACGAAACTGACCGGAGCCTGAACACTCAACGTAAGAACCGGAGTCTGGATACCCAACGAAACTGATCGGAGCCTGAACCCTCAACATAATAACCGGAATCTGGATACCCAACAAAACTGACCGGAGCCTAAACGCTCAACGTAAAAACCAGAGTCTGGATACCCAACGAAACTGACCGGAGCCTGAATGCTCAACTTAATAACCAGAGTCTGGATACCCAACGAAACTGACCGGAGCCTGAACGTTCAACGTAATAAACAGAGTTTGTATACCCAACGAAACTGACCGGAGCCTGAACGCTCAACGTAATAACCAAAGTCTGGATACCAAACGAAACTGATCGGAGCCTGAACGCTCAACGTAATAACCGGAGTCTGGATACCCAAAGAAACTGACCGGAGCCTGAACGCTCAACGTAATAACCGGAGTCTGGATACCCAACAAAACTGACCGGAGTCTAAACGCTCAACGTAAAAACCAGAGTCTGGATACCCAACGAAACTGACCGGAGCCTGAATGCTCAACGTAATAACCGGAGTCTGGATACCCAACGAAACTGGCCGGAGCCTGAACGTTCAACGTAATAAACGGAGTCTGGATACCCAACGAAACTGACCGGAGCCTGAACGCTCAACGTAATAACCGAAGTCTGGATACCAAACGAAACTAACCGGAGCCTGAACGCTCTACGTAATAACCGGAGTCTCGATACCCAACGAAATTGACTAGAGCCTGAACGATCAACGTAATAACCGGAGTCTGGATACACAACGAAATTGACCGGAGCCTGAACGCTCAACAAAATAACCGGAGTCTGGATACCCAACGAAACTGACCGGAGCCTGAACGCTCAACGTAATAACCGGAGTCTGGATACCAAAAGAAACTGACCGGAGCCTGAACGCTCAACTTAATAACCGGAGTCTGGATACCCAACGAAACTGACCGGAGCCTGAACGCTCAACGTAATAACCGGAGTCTGGATTCCCAAAGAAACTGACCGGAGCCTGAACGCTCAACGTAATAACCGGAGTCAGGATACCCAACGAAACTGACCGGAGCCTGAACGCTCAACGTAATAACCGGAGTCTAGATACCCAACGAAACTGACAGGAGCCTGAACCCTCAATGTAAAAACCGGAGTCTGGATACCCAACAAAACTGACTGGAGCCTGAACGCTCAACGTAACAATCGGAGTCTGGATACACAACAAAACTGACCGGTGCCTGAACGGTCAACGTAATAACCTGAGTCTAGATACCCAACGAAACTGATCAGAGCCTGAACGCTCAACGTAATAACCTGAGTCTTGATACCCAACGAAACTGACCGGAGCCTGAACACTCAACGTAATAACCGGAGTCTGGATACCCAACAAAACTGACCGGTGCCTGAATGCTCAACGTAAAAACTGGAGTCTGGATACCCAACAAAACTGACCGGAGCCTAAACGCTCAACGTAAAAACCAGAGACTGGATACCCAACGAATCTGACTGGAGCCTGAACGCTCAACGTAATAACCGGAGTCTGGATACACAATGAAACTGACCGGTGCCTGAACGCTCAACATAATAACCTGAGTCTGGATACCCAACGAAACTGATCAGAGCCTGAACGCTCAACGTAATAACCTGAGTCTTGATACCCGACGAAACTGACCGGAGCCTGAGCACTCAACGTAATAACAGGAGTCTGGATACCCAACAAAACTGACCGGAACCTGAACGCTCAACGTAAAAAACCGGAGTATGGATACCCAACGAAACTGACCGGAGCCTGGACGTTCAACGTAATAACCAGAGTCTGGATACATAACGAAACTGACCGGTGCCTGAATGCTCAACGTAATAACCGGAGTCTGGATACCCAAAGAAACTGACCGGAGCCAAAACGCTCAACGTAATAACCTGAGTTTGGATACCCAACGAAACTGACCGGAGCCTGAACACTCAACGTAAGAACCGGAGTCTGGATACCCAACGAAACTGATCGGAGCCTTAACCCTCAACATAATAACCGGAGTCTGGATACCCAACAAAACTGACCGGAGCCTAAACGCTCAACGTAAAAACCAGAGTCTGGATACCCAACGAAACTGACCGGAGCCCGAATGCTCAACTTAATAACCGGAGTCTGAATACCCAACGAAACTGACCGGAGCCTGAACGTTCAACGTAATAAACAGAGTTTGTATACCCAACGAAACTGACCGGAGCCTGAACGCTCAACGTAATAACCAAAGTCTGGATACCAAACGAAACTGACCGGAGCCTGAACGCTCAACGTAATAACCGGAGTCTGGATACCCAAAGAAACTGGCCGGAGCCTGAACGCTCAACGTAATAACCGGAGTCTGGATACCCAACAAAACTGACCGGAGCCTAAACGCTCAACGTAAAAACCAGAGTCTGGATACCCAACGAAACTGACCGGAGCCTGAATGCTCAACGTAATAACCGGAGTCTGGATACCCAACGAAACTGGCCGGAGCCTGAACGTTCAACGTAATAAACGGAGTCTGGATACCCAACGAAACTGACCGGAGCCTGAACGCTCAACGTAATAACCGAAGTCTGGATACCAAACGAAACTGACCGGAGCCTGAACGCTCTACGTAATAACCGGAGTCTGGATACCCAACGAAATTGACTAGAGCCTGAACGATCAACGTAATAACCGGAGTCTGGATACACAACGAAATTGACCGGAGCCTGAACGCTCAACAAAATAACCGGAGTCTGGATACCCAACGAAACTGACCGGAGCCTGAACGCTCAAAGTAATAACCGGAGTCTGGATACCAAAAGAAACTGACCGGAGCCTGAACGCTCAACTTAATAACCGGAGTCTAGATACCCAACGAAACTGACCGGAGCCTGAACGCTCAACGTAATAACCGGAGTCTGGATACCCAAAGAAACTGACCGGAGCCTGAACGCTCAACGTAATAACCGGAGTCAGGATACCCAACGAAACTGACTGGAGCCTGAACGCTCAACGTAATAACCGGAGTCTGGATACCCAACGAAATTGACTGGAGCCTGAACACTCAACGTAATAACCGGAGTCTGGATACCTAACAAAACTGACCGGTGCCTGAACGCTCAACGTAATAACCGGAGTCTGGATACCCAAAGAAACTGACCGGAGCCTGAATGCTCAAAGTAATAACCTGAGTCTGGATACCCAACGAAACTGACCGGAGCCTGAACACTCAACGTAATAACCGGAGTCTGGATACCCAACGAAACTGACCGGAGCCTGAATGCTCAACGTAAAAACCGGAGTCTGGATACCCAACAAAACTGACCGGAGCCAAAACGCTCAACGTAATAACCTGAGTTTGGATACCCAACGAAACTGACCGGAGCCTAAACGCTCAACGTAAAAACCAGAGTCTGGATACCCAACGAAACTGACCGGAGCCTGAATGCTCAACGTAATAACCGGAGTCTGGATACCCAACGAAACTGGCCGGAGCCTGAACGTTCAACGTAATAAACGGAGTCTGGATACCCAACGAAACTGACCGGAGCCTGAACGCTCAACGTAATAACCGAAGTCTGGATACCAAACGAAACTGACCGGAGCCTGAACGCTCTACGTAATAACCGGAGTCTGGATACCCAACGAAATTGACTAGAGCCTAAACAATCAACGTAATAACCGGAGTCTGGATACACAACGAAATTGACCGGAGCCTGAACGCTCAACAAAATAACCGGAGTCTGGATACCCAACGAAACTGACCGGAGCCTGAACGCTCAACATAATAACCGGAGTCTGGATACCAAAAGAAACTGACCAGAGCCTGAACGCTCAACTTAATAACCGGAGTCTGGATAACCAACGAAACTGACCGGAGCCTGAATGCTCAACGTAATAACCGGAGTCTGCATACCCAACGAAACTGGCAGGAGCCTGAACGTTCAACGTAATAAATGGAGTCTGGATACCCAACGAAACTGACCGGAGCCTGAACGCTCAACGTAATAACCGGAGTCTGGATACCCAACGAAACTGACTGGAGCCTGAACACTCAACGTAATAACCGGAGTCTGGATACCCAACAAAACTGACCGGTGCCTGAACGCTCAACGTAATAACCGGAGTCTGGATACCCAAAGAAACTGACCGGAGCCTGAACGCTCAAAGTAATAACCTGAGTCTGGATACCCAACAAAACTGACCGGAGCCTGAACACTCAACGTAATAACCGGAGTCTGGATACCCAACGAAACTGACCGGAGCCTGAATGCTCAACGTAAAAACCGAAGTCTGGATACCCAACAAAACTGACCGGAGCCTAAACGCTCAACGTAAAAACCAGAGTCTAGATACCCAACGAATCTGACTGGAGCCTGAACGCTCAACGTAATAACCGGAGTCTGGATACACAACGAAACTGACCGGTGCCTGAACGCTCAACGTAATAACCTGAGTCTGGATACCCAACGAAACTGATCAGAGCCTGAATGCTCAACGTAATAACCGGAGTCTGGATACCCAACGAAACTGACCGGAGCCTGGACGCTCAACGTAATAACCAGAGTCTGGATACACAACGAAACTGACCGGTGCCTGAACGCTCAACATAATAACCGGAGTCTGGATACCCAAAGAAACTGACCGGAGCCAAAACGCTCAACGTAAAAACCAGAGTCTGGATACCCAATGAAACTGACCGGAGCCTGAATGCTCAACGTAATAACCGGAGTCTGGATACCCAACGAAACTGGTCGGAGCCTGAACGTTCAGCGTAATAAACGGAGTCTGGATACCCAACGAAACTGACCGGAGCCTGAACGTTCAACGTAATAACCGAAGTCTGGATACCAAACGAAACTGACCGGAGCCGCAACGCTCTACGTAATAACCGGAGTCTGGATACCCAACGAAATTGACTAGAGCCTGAACGATCAACGTAATAACCGGAGTCTAGATACACAACGAAATTGACCGGATCCTGAACGCTCAACAAAATAACCGGAGTCTGGATACCCAACGAAACTGACCGGAGCCTGAACGCTCAACGTAATAACCGGAGTCTGGATACCAAAAGAAACTGACCGGAGCCTGAACGCTCAACTTAATAACCGGAGTCTGGATACCCAACGAAACTGACCGGAGCCTGAACGTAATAACCGGAGTCTGGATACCCAAAGAAACTGACCGGAGCCTGAACGCTCAACGTAATAACCGGAGTCAGGATACCCAACGAAACTGACCGGAGCCTGAACGCTCAACGTAATAACCGGAGTCTGGATACCCAACGAAACTGACAGGAGCCTGAACCCTCAATGTAAAAACCGGAGTCTGGATACCCAACAAAACTGACTGGAGCCTGAACGCTCAACATAACAACCGGAGTCTGGATACACAACAAAACTGACCGGTGCCTGAACGCTCAACGTAATAACCTGAGTCTAGATACCCAACGAAACTGATCAGAGCCTGAACGCTCAACGTAATAACCTGAGTCTTGATACCCAACGAAACTGACCGGAGCCTGAACACTCAACGTAATAACCGGAGTCTGGATACCCAAAGAAACTGACCAGAGCCAAAACGCTCAACGTAATAACCTGAGTTTGGATACCCAACGAAACTGACCGGAGCCTGAACACTCAACGTAAGAACCGTAGTCTGGATACCCAACGAAACTGATCGGAGCCTGAACCCTCAACATAATAACCGGAGTCTGGATACCCAACCAAACTGACCGGAGCCTAAACGCTCAACGTAAAAACCAGAGTCTGATACCCAACGAAACTGACCGGAGTCTGAATGCTCAACTTAATAACCGGAGTCTGGATACCCAACGAAACTGACCGGAGCCTGAACGTTCAACGTAATAAACAGAGCTTGTATACCGAACGAAACTGACCGGAGCCTGAACTCTCAACGTAATAACCAAAGTCTGGATACCAAACGAAACTGACCGGAGCCTGAACGCTCAACGTAATAACCGGAGTCTGGATACCCAAAGAAACTGACCGGAGCCTGAACGCTCAACGTAATAACCGCAGTTTGGATACCCAACAAAACTGACCGGAGCCTAAACGCTCAACGTAAAAACCAGAGTCTGGATACCCAACGAAACTGACCGGAGCCTGAATGCTCAATGTAATAACCGGAGTCTGGATACCCAACGAAACTGACCGGAGCCTGGACGTTCAACGTAATAACCAGAGTCTGGATACACAACGAAACTGACCGGTGCCTGAACGCTCAACGTAATAACCGGAGTTTGGATACCCAAAGAAACTGACCGAAACCTGAACGCCCAAAGTAATAACCTGAGTCTGGATACCCAACGAAACTGACCGGAGCCTGAACACTCAACGTAATAACCAGAGTCTGGATACCCAACAAAACTCACCGGAGCCTGAACCCTCAACATAATAACCGGAGTCTAGATACCCAACAAAACTGACCGGAGCCTAAACGCTCAACGTAAAAACCAGAGTCTGGATACCCAACGAAACTGACCGGAGCCTGAATGCTCAACTTAATAACCGGAGTCTGGATACCCAACGAAACTGACCGGAGCCTGAACGTTCAACGTAATAAACAGAGTTTGTATACCCAACGAAACTGACCGGAGCCTGAACGCTCAACGTAATAACCAAAGTCTGGATACCAAACGAAACTGACCGGAGCCTGAACGCTCAACGTAATAACCGGAGTCTGGATACCCAAAGAAACTGACCGGAGCCTGAACGCTTAACGTAATAACCGGAGTCTGGATACCCAACAAAACTGACCGGAGCCTAAACGCTCAACGTAAAAACCAGAGTCTGGATACCCAACGAAACTGACCGGAGCCTGAATGCTCAACGTAATAACCGGAGTCTGCATACCCAACGAAACTGGCAGGAGCCTGAACGTTCAACGTAATAAATGGAGTCTGGATACCCAACGAAACTGACCGGAGCCTGAACGCTCAACGTAATAACCGAAGTCTGGATACCAAACGAAACTGACCGGAGCCTGAACGCTCTACGTAATAACCGGAGTCTGGATACCCAACGAAATTGACTAGAGCCTGAACGATCAATGTAATAACCGGAGTCTGGATACACAACGAAATTGACCGGAGCCTGAACGCTCAACAAAATAACCGGAGTCTGGATACCCAACGAAACTGACCGGAGCCTGAACGCTCAACGTAATAACCGGAGTCTGGATACCAAAAGAAACTGACCGGAGCCTGAACGCTCAACTTAATAACCGGAGTCTGGATACCCAACGAAACTGACCGGAGCCTGAACGTTCAACGTAATAACCGGAGTCTAGATACCCAAAGAAACTGACCGGAGCCTGAACGCTCAACGTAATAACCGGAGTCAGGATACCCAACGAAACTGACCGGAGCCTGAACGCTCAACGTAATAACCGGAGTCTGGATACCCAACGAAACTGACAGGAGCCTGAACCCTCAATGTAAAAACCAGAGTCTGGATACCCAACAAAACTGACTCGAGCCTGAACGCTCAACGTAACAACCGGAGTCTGGATACACAACGAAACTGACCGGTGCCTAAACGCTTAACGTAATAACCTGAGTCTAGATACCCAACGAAACTGATCAGAGCCTGAACGCTCAACGTAATAACCTGAGTCTTGATACCCAACGAAACTGACCGGAGACTGAACACTCAACGTAATAACCGGAGTCTGGATACCCAACAAAACTGACCGGTGCCTGAACGCTCAACGTAATAACCAGAGTCTGGATACCCAAAGAAACTGACCGGAGCCTAAACGCTCAAAGTAATAACCTGAGTCTGGATACCCAACGAAACTGACCGGAGCCTTAACGCTCAACGTAATAACCTGAGTCTTGATACCCAACGAAACTGACCGGAGACTGAACACTCAACGTAATAACCGGAGTCTGGATACCCAACAAAACTGACCGGTGCCTGAACGCTCAACGTAATAACCGGAGTTTGGATACCCAAAGAAACTGACCGAAACCTGAACGCCCAAAGTAATAACCTGAGTCTGGATACCCAACGAAACTGACCGGAGCCTGAACACTCAACGTAATAACCAGAGTCTGGATACCCAACAAAACTCACCGGAGCCTGAACCCTCAACATAATAACCGGAGTCTGGATACCGAACAAAATTGACCGGAGCCTAAACGCTCAACGTAAAAACCAGAGTCTGAATACCCAACGAAACTGACCGGAGCCTGAATGCTCAACGTAATAACCGGAGTCTGGATACCCAACGAAACTGACCGGAGCCTGAACGTTCAACGTAATAAACGGAGTTTGGATACCCAACGAAACTGACCGGAGCCTGAACGCTCAACGTAATAACCAAAGTCTGGATACCAAACGAAACTGACCGGAGCCTGAACGCTCAACGTAATAACCGGAGTCTGGATACCCAAAGAAACTGACCGGAGCCTGAACGCTCAACGTAATAACCAGAGTCTGGATACCCAACAAAACTGACCGGAGCCTAAACGCTAAACGTAAAAACCAGAGTCTGGATACCCAACGAAACTGACCGGAGTCTGAATGCTCAACTTAATAACCGGAGTCTGGATACCCAACGAAACTGACCGGAGCCTGAACGTTCAACGTAATAAACAGAGTTTGTATACCCAACGAAACTGACCGGAGCCTGAACGCTCAACGTAATAACCAAAGTCTGGATACCAAACGAAACTGACCGGAGCCTGATCGCTCAACGTAATAACCGGAGTCTGGATACCCAAAGAAACTGACCGGAGCCTGAACGCTCAACGTAATAACCGGAGTTTGGATACCCAACAAAACTGACCGGAGCCTAAACGCTCAACGTAAAAACCAGATTCTGGATACCCAACGAAACTGACCGGAGCCTGAATGCTCAATGTAATAACCGGAGTCTGGATACCCAATGAAACTGACCGGAGCCTGGACGTTCAACGTAATAACGAGAGTCTGGATACACAACGAAATTGACCGGTGCCTGAATGCTCAACGTAATAACCGATGTATGGATACCCAAAGAAACTGACCGGAGCCAAAACGCTCAACGTAATAAACTGAGTTTGGATACCCAACGAAACTGACTGGAGCCTGAACACTCAACGTAAGAACCGGAGTCTGGATACCCAACGAAACTGATCGGAGCCTGAACCCTCAACATAATAACCGGAGTCTGGATACCCAACAAAACTGACCGGAGCCTAAACGCTCAACGTACAAACCAGAGTCTGGATACCCAAAGAAACTGACCGGAGCCTGAACGCTCAACGTAATAACCGGAGTCTGGATACCTTACAAAACTGACCGGAGCCTAAACGCTCAACGTAAAAACCAGAGTCTGGATACCCAACGAAACTGACCGGAGCCTGAATGCTCAACGTAATAACCGGAGTCTGGATACCCAACGAAACTGGCAGGAGCCTGAACGTTCAACGTAATAAATGGAGTCTGGATACCCAACGAAACTGACCGGAGCCTGAACGCTCAATGTAATAACCGAAGTCTGGATACCAAACGAAACTGACCGGAGCCTGAACGCTCTACGTAATAACCGGAGTCTGGATACCCAACGAAATTGACTAGAGCCTGAACGATCAACGTAATAACCGGAGTCAGGATACCCAACGAAACTGACCGGAGCCTGAACGCTCAACGTAATAACCGGAGTTTGGATACCCAACGAAACTGACAGGAGCCTGAACCCTCAATGTAAAAACCGGAGTCTGGATACCCAACAAAACTGACTGGAGCCTGAACGCTCAACGTAACAACCGGAGTCTGGATACACAACGAAACTGACCGGTGCCTAAACGCTTAACGTAATAACCTGAGTCTAGATACCCAACGAAACTGATCAGAGCCTGAACGCTCAACGTAATAACCTGAGTCTTGATACCCAACGAAACTGACCGGAGACTGAACACTCAACGTAATAACCGGAGTCTGGATACCCAACAAAACTGACCGGTGCCTGAACGCTCAACGTAATAACCAGAGTCTGGATACCCAAAGAAACTGACCGGAGCCTGAACGCTCAAAGTAATAACCTGAGTCTGGATACCCAACGAAACTGACCGGAGCCTAAACGCTCAACGTAATAACCTGAGTCTTGATACCCAACGAAACTGACCGGAGACTGAACACTCAACGTAATAACCGGAGTCTGGATACCCAACAAAACTGACCGGTGCCTGAACGCTCAACGTAATAACCGGAGTCTGGATACCCAAAGAAACTGACCGGAGCCTGAACGCTCAAAGTAATAACCTGAGTCTGGATACCCAACGAAACTGACCGGAGCCTGAACACTCAACGTAATAACCAGAGTCTGGATACCCAAAAAAACTCACCGGAGCCTGAACCCTCAACATAATAACCGGAGTATGGATACCGAACAAAATTGACCGGAGCCTAAACGCTCAACGTAAAAACCAGAGTCTGAATACCCAACGAAACTGACCGGAGCCTGAATGCTCAACGTAATAACCGGAGTCTGGATACCCAACAAAACTGACCGGAGCCTGAACGTTCAACGTAATAAACGGAGTTTGGATACCCAACGAAACTGACCGGAGCCTGAACGCCCAACGTAATAACCAAAGTCTGGATACCAAACGAAACTGACCGGAGCCTGAACGCTCAACGTAATAACCGGAGTCTGGATACCCAAAGAAACTGACCGGAGCCTGAACGCTCAACGTAATAACCGGAGTCTGGATACCCAACAAAACTGACCGGAGCCTAAACGCTCAACGTAAAAACCAGAGTCTGGATACCCAACGAAACTGACCGGAGCCTGAATGCTCAACGTAATAACCGGAGTCTGGATACCCAACGAAACCGACCGGAGCCTGAACGTTCAACGTAATAAACGGAGTCTGGATACCCAACGAAACTGACCGGAGCCTGAACGCTCAACGTAATAACCGAAGTCTGGATACCAAACGAAACTGACCGGAGCCTGAACGCTCTACGTAATAACCGGAGTCTGGATACCCAACGAAATTGACTGGAGCCTGAACGATCAACGTAATAACCGGAGTTTGGATACCCAACGAAACTGACCGGAGCCTGAACGCTCAACAAAATAACCAGAGTCTAGATACCCAACGAAACTGACCGGAGCCTGAACCCTCAACGTAATAACCGGAGTCTGGATACCCAACGAAACTGATCGGAGCCTGAACACTCAACGTACAAACCAGAGTCTGGATACCCAAAGAAACTGACCGGAGCCTGAACGCTCAACGTAATAACCGGAGTCTGGATACCCAACAAAACTGACCGGAGCCTAAACGCTCAACGTAAAAACCAGAGTCTGGATACCCAACGAAACTGACCGGAGCCTGAATGCTCAACGTAATAACCGGAGTCTGGATACCCAACGAAACTGGCAGGAGCCTGAACGTTCAACGTAATAAATGGAGTCTGGATACCCAACGAAACTGACCGGAGCCTGAACGCTCAATGTAATAACCGAAGTCTGGATACCAAACGAAACTGACCGGAGCCTGAACGCTCTACGTAATAACCGGAGTCTGGATACCCAACGAAATTGACTAGAGCCTGAACGATCAACGTAATAACCGGAGTCAGGATACCCAACGAAACTGACCGGAGCCTGAACGCTCAACGTAATAACCGGAGTTTGGATACCCAACGAAACTGACAGGAGCCTGAACCCTCAATGTAAAAACCGGAGTCTGGATACCCAACAAAACTGACTGGAGCCTGAACGCTCAACGTAACAACCGGAGTCTGGATACACAACGAAACTGACCGGTGCCTAAACGCTTAACGTAATAACCTGAGTCTAGATACCCAACGAAACTGATCAGAGCCTGAACGCTCAACGTAATAACCTGAGTCTTGATACCCAACGAAACTGACCGGAGACTGAACACTCAACGTAATAACCGGAGTCTGGATACCCAACAAAACTGACCGGTGCCTGAACGCTCAACGTAATAACCAGAGTCTGGATACCCAAAGAAACTGACCGGAGCCTGAACGCTCAAAGTAATAACCTGAGTCTGGATACCCAACGAAACTGACCGGAGCCTAAACGCTCAACGTAATAACCTGAGTCTTGATACCCAACGAAACTGACCGGAGACTGAACACTCAACGTAATAACCGGAGTCTGGATACCCAACAAAACTGACCGGTGCCTGAACGCTCAACGTAATAACCGGAGTCTGGATACCCAAAGAAACTGACCGGAGCCTGAACGCTCAAAGTAATAACCTGAGTCTGGATACCCAACGAAACTGACCGGAGCCTGAACACTCAACGTAATAACCAGAGTCTGGATACCCAAAAAAACTCACCGGAGCCTGAACCCTCAACATAATAACCGGAGTATGGATACCGAACAAAATTGACCGGAGCCTAAACGCTCAACGTAAAAACCAGAGTCTGAATACCCAACGAAACTGACCGGAGCCTGAATGCTCAACGTAATAACCGGAGTCTGGATACCCAACAAAACTGACCGGAGCCTGAACGTTCAACGTAATAAACGGAGTTTGGATACCCAACGAAACTGACCGGAGCCTGAACGCCCAACGTAATAACCAAAGTCTGGATACCAAACGAAACTGACCGGAGCCTGAACGCTCAACGTAATAACCGGAGTCTGGATACCCAAAGAAACTGACCGGAGCCTGAACGCTCAACGTAATAACCGGAGTCTGGATACCCAACAAAACTGACCGGAGCCTAAACGCTCAACGTAAAAACCAGAGTCTGGATACCCAACGAAACTGACCGGAGCCTGAATGCTCAACGTAATAACCGGAGTCTGGATACCCAACGAAACCGACCGGAGCCTGAACGTTCAACGTAATAAACAGAGTCTGGATACCCAACGAAACTGACCGGAGCCTGAACGCTCAACGTAATAACCGAAGTCTGGATACCAAACGAAACTGACCGGAGCCTGAACGCTCTACGTAATAACCGGAGTCTGGATACCCAACGAAATTGACTGGAGCCTGAACGATCAACGTAATAACCGGAGTTTGGATACCCAACGAAACTGACCGGAGCCTGAACGCTCAACAAAATAACCAGAGTCTAGATACCCAACGAAACTGACCGGAGCCTGAACCCTCAACGTAATAACCGGAGTCTGGATACCCAACGAAACTGATCGGAGCCTGAACACTCAACGTACAAACCAGAGTCTGGATACCCAAAGAAACTGACCGGAGCCTGAACGCTCAACGTAATAACCGGAGTCTGGATACCCAACAAAACTGACCGGAGCCTAAACGCTCAACGTAAAAACCAGAGTCTGGATACCCAACGAAACTGACCGGAGCCTGAATGCTCAACGTAATAACCGGAGTCTGGATACCCAACGAAACTGGCAGGAGCCTGAACGTTCAACGTAATAAATGGAGTCTGGATACCCAACGAAACTGACCGGAGCCTGAACGCTCAACTTAATAACCGGAGTCTGGATACCCAACGAAACTGACCGGAGCCTGAACGCTCAACGTAATAACCGGAGTCTAGACACCCAAAGAAACTGACCGGAGCCTGAATGCTCAACGTAATAACCGGAGTCTGGATACCCAACAAAACTAACCGGAGCCTGAACGCTCAACGTAATAACCGGAGTCTGGATACCCAACGAATCTGACAGGAGCCTGAACCCTCAACGTAAAAACCGGAGTCTGGATACCCAACAAAACTGACTGGAGCCTGAACGCTCAACGTAACAACCGGAGTCTGGATACACAACGAAACTGACCGGTGCCTGAACGCTCAACGTAATAACCTGAGTCTGGATACCCAACGAAACTGATCAGAGCCTGAACGCTCAACGTAATAACCTGAGTCTTGATACCCAACGAAACTGACCGGAGCCTGAACACTCAACGTAATAACCGTAGTCTGGATACCCAAAGAAACTGACCGGAGCCTGAACGCTCAAAGTAATAACCTGAGTCTGGATACCCAACGAAACTGACCGGAGCCTGAACACTAAACGTAATAACCAGAGTCTGGATACCCAACAAAACTCACCGGAGCCTGAACCCTCAACATAATAACCGGAGTCTGGATACCGAACAAAACTGACCGGAGCCTAAACGCTCAACGTAAAAACCAGAGTCTGAATACCCAACGAAACTGACCGGAGCCTGAATGCTCAACATAATAACCGGAGTCTGGATACCCAACGAAACTGACCGGAGCCTAAACGTTCAACGTAATAAACGGAGTTTGGATACCCAACGAAACTGACCGGAGCCTGAACGCTCAACGTAATAACCAAAGTCTGGATACCAAACGAAACTGACCGGAGCCTGAACACTCAACGTAATAACCGGAGTCTGGATACCCAAAGAAACTGACCGGAGCCTGAACGCTTAACGTAATAACCGGAGTCTGGATACCCAACAAAACTGACCGGAGCCTAAACGCTCAACGTAAAAACCAGAGTCTGGATACCCAACGAAACTGACCGGAGCCTGAACGCTCAACAAAATAACCGGAGTCTGGATACCAATAGAAACTGACCGGAGCCTGAACGCTCAACTAAATAACCGGAGTCTGGATACCCAACGAAACTGACCGGAGCCTGAACGCTCAACGTAATAACCGGAGTCTGGATACCCAACGAAACTGACAGGAGCCTGAACCCTCAACGTAAAAACCAGAGTCTGGATACCCAACAAAACTGACTGGAGCCTGAACGCTCAACGTAACAACCGGAGTCTGGATACACAACGAAACTGACCGGTGCCTGAACGCTCAACGTAATAACCTGAGTCTGATACCCAACGAAACTGATCAGAGCCTGAACGCTCAACGTAATAACCTGAGTCTTGATACCCAACGAAACTGACCGGAGCCTGAACACTCAACGTAATAACCGGAGTCTGGATACCCAACAAAACTGACCGGTGCCTGAACGCTCAACGTAATATCCGGAGTCTGGATACCCAAAGAAACTGACCGGAGCCTGAACGCTCAAAGTAATAACCTGAGTCTGGATACCCAACGAAACTGACCGGAGCCTGAACACTCAACGTAATAACCAGAGTCTGGATACCCAACAAAACTCACCGGAGCCTGAACCCTCAACATAATAACCGGAGTCTGGATACCGAACAAAACTGACCGGAGCCTAAACGCTCAACGTAAAAACCAAAGTCTGGATACCCAACGAAACTGACCGGAGCCTGAACGCTCAACGTAATAACCGGAGTCTGGATACCCAAAGAAACTGACCGGAGCCTGAACGCTTAACATAATAACCGGAGTCTAGATACCGAACAAAACTCACTGGAGCCTAAACGCTCAACGTAAAAACCAGAGTCTGAATACCCAACGAAACTGACCGGAGCCTGAATGCTCAACGTAATAACCGGAGTCTGGATACCCAACGAAACTGACCGGAGCCTAAACGTTCAACGTAATAAACGGAGTTTGGATACCCAACGAAACTGACCGGAGCCTGAACGCTCAACGTAATAACCAAAGTCTGGATACCAAACGAAACTGACCGGAGCCTGAACGCTCAACGTAATAACCGGAGTCTGGATACCCAAAGAAACTGACCGGAGCCTGGACGCTTAACGTAATAACCGGAGTCTGGATACCCAACCAAACTGACTGGAGCCTAAACGCTCAACGTAAAAACCAGAGTCTGGATACCCAACGAAACTGACCGGAGCCTGAACGCTCAACAAAATAACCGGAGTCTGGATACCAATAGAAACTAACCGGAACCTGAACGCTCAACTTAATAACCGGAGTCTGGATACCTAACGAAACTGACCGGAGTCTGAACGCTCAACGTAATAACCGGAGTCTGGATACCCAATGAAACTGACAGGAGCCTGAACCCTCAACGTAAAAACCGGAGTCTGGATACCCAACAAAACTGACTGGAGACTGAACGCTCAACGTAACAACCGGAGTCTGGATACACAACGAAACTGACCGGTGCCTGAACGCTCAACGTAATAACCTGAGTCTGGATACCCAACGAAACTGATCAGAGCCTGAACGCTCAACGTAATAACCTGAGTCTTGATACCCAACGAAACTGACCGGAGCCTGAACACTCAACGTAATAACCGGAGTCTGGACCCAACAAAACTGACCGGTGCCTGAACGCTCAACGTAATAACCGGAGTCTGGATACCCAAAGAAACTGACCGGAGCCTGAACGCTCAAAGTAATAACCTGAGTCTGGATACCCAACGAAACTGACCGGAGCCTGAACACTTAACGTAATAACCAGAGTCTGGATACCCAACAAAACTCACCGGAGCCTGAACCCTCAACATAATACCCGGAGTCTGGATACCGAACAAAACTGACCGGAGCCTAAACGCTCAACGTAAAAATCAGAGTCTGAATACCCAATGAAACTGACCGGAGCCTGAATGCTCAACGTAATAACCGGACTCTGGATACCCAACGAAACTGACCGGAGCCTAAACGTTCAACGTAATAAACGGAGTTTGGATACCCAACGAAACTGACCGGAGCCTGAACGCTCAACGTAATAACCAAAGTCTGGATACCAAACAAAACTGACCGGAGCCTGAACGCTCAACGTAATAACCGGAGTCTGGATACCCAAAGAAACTGACCGGAGCCTGAACGCTCAACGTAATAAACGGAGTCTGGATACCCAACAAAACTGACCGGAGCCTAAACGCTCAACGTAAAAACCAGAGTCTGGATACCCAACGAAACTGACCGGAGCCTGAATGCTCAACGTAATAACCGGAGTCTGGATACCCAACGAAACCGACCGGAGCCTGAACGTTCAACGTAATAAACGGAGTCTGGATACCCAACGAAACTGACCGGATCCTGAACGCTCAACGTAATAACCGAAGTCTGGATACCAAACGAAACTGACCGGAGCCTGAACGCTCTACGTAATAACCGGAGTATGGATACCCAACGAAATTGACTGGAGCCTGAACGATCAACGTAATAACCGGAGTCTGGATACACAACGAAATTGACCGGAGCCTGAACGCTCAACAAAATAACCGGAGTCTAGATACCCAACGAAACTGACCGGAGCCTGAACGCTCAACGTAATAACCGGAGTCTGGATACCAAAAGAAACTGACCGGAGCCTGAACGCTCAACTTAATAACCGGAGTCTGGATACCCAACGAAACTGACCGGAGCCTGAACGCTCAACGTAATAACCGGAGTTTAGATACCCAAAGAAACTGACCGGAGCCTGAACGCTCAACGTAATAACCGGAGTCTGGATACCCAACAAAATTAACCGGAGCCTGAACGCTCAACGTAATAACCGGAGTCTGGATACCCAACGAAACTGACAGGAGCCTGAACCCTCAACATAAAAACCGGAGTCTGGATACCCAACAAAACTGACTGGAGCCTGAACGCTCAACGTAACAACCGGAGTCTGGATACACAACGAAACTGACCGGTGCCTGAACGCTCAACGTAATAACCTGAGTCTGGATACCCAACGAAACTGATCAGAGCCTGAACGCTCAACGTAATAACCTGAGTCTTGATACCCAACGAAACTGACCGGAGCCTGTACACTCAACGTAATAACCGGAGTCTGGATACCCAACAAAACTGACTGGTGCCTGAACGCTCAACGTAATAACCGGAGTCTGGATACCCAAAGAAACTGACCGGAGCCTGAACGCTCAAAGTAATAACCTGAGTCTGGATACCCAACGAAACTGACCGGAGCCTGAACACTCAACGTAATAACCAGAGTCTGGATACCCAACAAAACTCACCGGAGCCTGAACCCTCAACATAATAACCGGAGTCTGGATACCGAACAAAACTGACCGGAGCCTAAACGCTCAACGTAAAAACCAGAGTCTGAATACCCAACGAAACTGACCGGAGCCTGAATGCTCAACGTAATAACCGGAGTCTGGATACCCAACGAAACTGACCGGAGCCTAAACGTTCAACGTAATAAACGGATTTTGGATACTCAACGAAACTGACCGGAGCCTGAACGCTCAACGTAATAACCAAAGTCTGGATACCAAACGAAACTGACCGGAGCCTGAACACTCAACGTAATAACCGGAGTCTGGATACCCAAAGAAACTGACCGGAGCCTGAACGCTTAACGTAATAACCGGAGTCTGGATACCCAACAAAACTGACCAGAGCCTAAACGCTCAACGTAAAAACCAGAGTCTGGATACCCAACGAAACTGACCGGAGCCTGAACGCTCAACAAAATAACCGGAGTCTGGATACCAATAGAAACTGACCGGAGCCTGAACGCTCAACTTAATAACCGGAGTCTGGATACCGAACGAAACTGACCGGAGCCTGAACGCTCAACGTAATAACCGGAGTCTGGATACCCAACGAAACTGACAGGAGCCTGAACCCTCAACGTAAAAACCAGAGTCTGGATACCCAACAAAATTGACTGGAGCCTGAACGCTTAACGTAATAAACGGAGTCTGGATACCAAACAAAACTGACCGGAGCCTAAACGCTCAACGTAAAAACCAGAGTCTGGATACCCAACGAAACTGACCGGAGCCTGAACGCTCAACAAAATAACCGGAGTCTGGATACCAATAGAAACTGACCGGAGCCTGAACGCTCAACTTAATAACCGGAGTCTGGATACCCAACGAAACTGACCGGAGCCTGAACGCTCAACGTAATAACCGGAGTCTGGATACCCAACAAAACTGACAGGAGCCTGAACCCTCAACGTAAAAACCGGAGTCTGGATACCCAACAAAACTGACTGGAGCCTGAACGCTCAACGTAACAACCGGAGTCTGGATACACAACGAAACTGACCGGTGCCTGAACGCTCAACGTAATAACCTGAGTCTGGATACCCAACGAAACTGATCAGAGCCTGAACGCTCAACGTAATAACCTGAGTCTTGATACCCAACGAAACTGACCGGAGCCTGAACACTCAACGTAATAACCGGAGTCTGGATACCCAACAAAACTGACCGGTGCCTGAACGCTCAACGTAATAACCGGAGTCTGGATACCCAAAGAAACTGACCGGAGCCTGAACGCTCAAAGTAATAACCTGAGTCTGGATACCCAACGAAACTGACCGGAGCCTGAACACTCAACGTAATAACCAGAGTCTGGATACCCAACAAAACTCACCGGAGCCTGAACCCTCAACATAATAACCGGAGTCTGGATACCGAACAAAACTGACAGGAGCCTAAACGCTCAACGTAAAAATCAGAGTCTGAATACCCAACGAAACTGACCGGAGCCTGAATGCTCAACGTAATAACCGGACTCTGGATACCCAACGAAACTGACAGAAGCCTAAACGTTCAACGTAATAAACGGAGTTTGGATACCCAACGAAACTGACCGGAGCCTGAACGCTCAATGTAATAACCAAAGTCTGGATACCAAACGAAACTGACCGGAGCCTGAACGCTCAACGTAATAACCGGAGTCTCGATACCCAAAGAAACTGACCGGAGCCTGAACGCTCAACGTAATAACCGGAGTCTGGATACCCAACAAAACTGACCGGAGCCTAAACGCTCAACGTAAAAACCAGAGTCTGGATAACCAACGAAACTGACCGGAGCCTGAATGCTCAACGTAATAACCGGAGTCTGGATACCCAACGAAACCGACCGGAGCCTGAACGTTCAACGTAATAAATGGAGTCTGGATACCCAACGAAACTGACCGGAGCCTGAACGCTCAACGTAATAACCGAAGTCTGGATACCAAACGAAACTGACCGGAGCCTGAACACTCAACGTAATAACCGGAGTCTGGATACCCAAAGAAACTGACCGGAGCCTGAACGCTTAACGTAATAACCGGAGTCTGGATACCCAACAAAACTGACCAGAGCCTAAACGCTCAACGTAAAAACCAGAGTCTGGATACCCAACGAAACTGACCGGAGCCTGAACGCTCAACAAAATAACCGGAGTCTGGATACCAATAGAAACTGACCGGAGCCTGAACGCTCAACTTAATAACCGGAGTCTGGATACCCAACGAAACTGACCGGAGCCTGAACGCTCAACGTAATAACCGGAGTCTGGATACCCAAAGAAACTGACAGGAGCCTGAACCCTCAACGTAAAAACCAGAGTCTGGATACCCAACAAAACTAACCGGAGCCTGAACGCTCAACGTAATAACCGGAGTCTGGATACCCAACGAAACTGACAGGAGCCTGAACCCTCAACATAAAAACCAGAGTCTGGATACCCAACAAACCTGACTGGAGCCTGAACGCTCAACGTAAAAACCGGAGTCTGGATACACAACGAAACTGACCGGTGCCTGAACGCTCAACGTAATAACCTGAGTCTGGATACCCAACGAAACTGATCAGAGCCTGAACGCTCAACGTAATAACCTGAGTCTGTATACCCAACGAAACTGACCGGAGCCTGAACACTCAACGTAATAACCGGAGTCTGGATACCCAACAAAACTGACCGGTGCCTGAACGCTCAACGTAATAACCGGAGTCTGGATACCCAAAGAAACTGACCGGAGCCTGAACGCTCAAAGTAATAACCTGAGTCTGTATACCCAACGAAACTGACCGGAGCCTGAACACTCAACGTAATAACCAGAGTCTGGATACCCAACAAAACTCACCGGAGCCTGAACCCTCAACATAATAACCGGAGTCTGGATACCGAACAAAACTGACCGGAGCCTAAACGCTCAACGTAAAAACCAGAGTCTGAATACCCAACGAAACTGACCGGAGCCTGAATGCTCAACGTAATAACCGGAGTCTGGATACCCAACGAAACTGACCGGAGCCTAAACGTTCAACGTAACAAACGGAGTTTGGATACTCAACGAAACTGACCGGAGCCTGAACGCTCAACGTAATAACCAAAGTCTGGATACCAAACGAAACTGACCGGAGCCTGAACACTCAACGTAATAACCGGAGTCTGGATACCCAAAGAAACTGACCGGAGCCTGAACGCTTAACGTAATAACCGGAGTCTGGATACCCAACAAAACTGACCGGAGCCTAAACGCTCAACGTAAAAACCAGAGTCTGGATACCCAACGAAACTGACCGGAGCCTGAACGCTCAACAAAATAACCGGAGTCTGGATACCAATAGAAACTGACCGGAGCCTGAACGCTCAACTTAATAACCGGAGTCTGGATACCCAACGAAACTGACCGGAGCCTGAACGCTCAACGTAATAACCGGAGTCTGGATACCCAACGAAACTGACAGGAGCCTGAACCCTCAACGTAAAAACCAGAGTCTGGATACCCAACAAAATTGACTGGAGCCTGAACGCTTAACGTAATAACCGGAGTCTGGATACCCAACAAAACTGACCGGAGCCTAAACGCTCAACGTAAAAACCAGAGTCTGGATACCCAACGAAACTGACCGGAGCCTGAACGCTCAACAAAATAACCGGAGTCTGGATACCAATAGAACCTGACCGGAGCCTGAACGCTCAACTTAATAACCGGAGTCTGGATACCCAACGAAACTGACTGGAGCCTGAACGCTCAACGTAATAACCGGAGTCTGGATACCCAACGAAACTGACAGGAGCCTGAACCCTCAACGTAAAAACCGGAGTCTGGATACCCAACAAAACTCACTGGAGCCTGAACGCTCAACGTAACAACCAGAGTCTGGATACACAACGAAACTGACCGGTGCCTGAACGCTCAACGTAATAACCTGAGTCTGGATACCCAACGAAACTGACCGGAGCCTGAACACTCAACGTAATAACCAGAGTCTGGATACCCAACAAAACTCACCGGAGCCTGAACCCTCAACATAATAACCGGAGTCTGGATACCGAACAAAACTGACCGGAGCCTAAACGCTCAACGTAAAAACCAGAGTCTGAATACCCAACGAAACTGACCGGAGCCTGAATGCTCAACGTAATAACCGGAGTCTGGATACCCAACGAAACTGACCGGAGCCTAAACGTTCAACGTAATAAACGGAGTTTGGATACCCAACGAAACTGACCGGAGCCTGAACGCTCAACGTAATAACCAAAGTCTGGATACCAAACGAAACTGACCGGAGCCTGAACGCTCAACGTAATAACCGGAGTCTGGATACCCAAAGAAACTGACCGGAGCCTGAACGCTTAACGTAATAACCGGAGTCTGGATACCCGACAAAACTGACCGGAGCCTAAACGCTCAACGTAAAAACCAGAGTCTAGATACCCAACGAAACTGACTGGAGCATGAATGCTCAATGTAATAACCGGAGTCTGGATACCCAACGAAACCGACCGGAGCCTGAACGTTTAACGTAATAAACGGAGTCTGGATAGCCAACGAAACTGACCGGAGCCTGAACGCTCAACGTAATAACCGAAGTCTAGATACCAAACGAAACTGACCGGAGCCTGAACGCTCTACGTAATAACCGGAGTCTGGATACCCAACGAAATTGACTGGAGCCTGAACGATCAACGTAATAACTGGAGTCTGGATACACAACGAAATTGACCGGAGCCTGAATGCTCAACAAAATAACCGGAGTCTGGATACCCAACGAAACTGACCGGAGCCTGAACGCTCAACGTAATAACCGGAGTCTGGATACCAAAAGAAACTGACCGGAGCCTGAACGCTCAACTTAATAACCGGAGTCTGGATACCCAACGAAACTGACCGGAGCCTGAACGCTCAATGTAATAACCGGAGTCTGGATACCTAAAGAAACTGACCGGAGCCTGAACGCTCAACGTAATAACCGGAGTCTGGATACCCAACAAAACTGACCGGAGCCTGAACGCTCAACGTAATAACCGGAGTCTGGATACCCAACGAAACTGACAGGAGCCTGAACCCTCAACGTAAAAACCGGAGTCTGGATACCCAACAAAACTGACTGGAGCCTGAACGCTCAACGTAATAACCGGAGTCTGGATACACAACGAAACTGACCGGTGCCTGAACGCTCAACGTAATAACCTGAGTCTGGATACCCAACGAAACTGACAGGAGCCTGAACGCTAACGTAATAACCGGAGTCTAGATACACAACGAAACTGACCGGAGCCTGAACGCTCAAAGTAATAACCTAAGTCTGGATACCCAACGAAACTGACCGGAGCCTGAACACTCAACGTAATAACTAGAGTCTGGATACCCAACAAAACTGACCGGAGCCTGAACGCTCAACAAAATAACCGGAGTCTGGATACCAATAGAAACTAACCAGAGCCTGAACGCTCAACTTAATAACCGGAGTCTGGATACCCAACGAAACTGACCGGAGCCTGAACGCTCAACGTAATAACCGGAGTCTGGATACCCAACGAAACTGACAGGAGCCTGAACGTTCAACGTAATAAACGGAGTTTGGATACCCAACGAAACTGACCGGAGCCTGAACGCTCAACGTAATAACCAAAGTCTGGATACCAAACGAAACTGACCGGAGCCTGAACGCTCAACGTAATAACCTGAGTCTGGATACCCAAAGAAACTGACCGGAGCCTGAACGCTCAACGTAATAACCGGAGTCTGGATACCCAACAAAACTGACCGGAGCCTAAACGCTCAACGTAAAAACCAGAGTCTGGATACCCAACGAAACTGACCGGAGCCTGAATGCTCAACGTAATAACCGGAGTGTGGATACCCAACGAAACTGACCGGAGCTTGAACGTTCAACGTAATAAACAGAGTTTGGATACCCAACGAAACTGACCGGAGCCTGAACGCTCAACGTAATAACCAAAGTCTGGATACCAAACGAAACTGACCGGAGCCAGAACGCTCTACATAATAACCGGAGTCTGGATACCCAACGAAATTGACTGGAGCCTGAACGATCAACATAATAACTGGAGTCTGGATACACAATGAAATTGACCGGAGCCTGAACGCTCAACAAAATAACCGGAGTCTAGTTACCCAACAAAACTGACCGGAGCCTGAACGCTCAACGTAATAACCGGAGTCTGGATACCAAAAAAAACTGACCGGAGCCTGAACGTTCAACTTAATAACCGGAGTCTAGATACCCAACGAAACTGACCGGAGCCTGAACGCTCAACGTAATAAACGGAGTCTGGATACCAAACGAAACTGACCGGAGCCTGAACGCTCAACGTAATAACCGGAGTCTGGATTCCCAACGAAACTGACCAGAGCCTGAACGCTCAACGTAATAACCGGAGTCTGGATACCCAACGAAACTGACAGGAGCCTGAACCCTCAACGTAAAAACCGGAGTCTGGATACCCAACAAAACTGACTGGAGCCTGAACGCTCAACGTAATAACCGGAGTCTGGATACACAACGAAACTGACCGGTGCCTGAACGCTCAACGTAATAACCTGAGTCTGGATACCCAACGAAACTGACAGGAGCCTGAACGCTAACGTAATAACCGGAGTCTAGATACACAACGAAACTGACCGGAGCCTGAACGCTCAAAGTAATAACCTAAGTCTGGATACCCAACGAAACTGACCGGAGCCTGAACACTCAACGTAATAACTAGAGTCTGGATACCCAACAAAACTGACCGGAGCCTGAACGCTCAACAAAATAACCGGAGTCTGGATACCAATAGAAACTAACCGGAGCCTGAACGCTCAACTTAATAACCGGAGTCTGGATACCCAACGAAACTGACCGGAGCCTGAACGCTCAACGTAATAACCGGAGTCTGGATACCCAACGAAACTGACAGGAGCCTGAACGTTCAACGTAATAAACGGAGTTTGGATACCCAACGAAACTGACCGGAGCCTGAACGCTCAACGTAATAACCAAAGTCTGGATACCAAACGAAACTGACCGGAGCCTGAACGCTCAACGTAATAACCTGAGTCTGGATACCCAAAGAAACTGACCGGAGCCTGAACGCTCAACGTAATAACCGGAGTCTGGATACCCAACAAAACTGACCGGAGCCTAAACGCTCAACGTAAAAACCAGAGTCTGGATACCCAACGAAACTGACCGGAGCCTGAATGCTCAACGTAATAACCGGAGTGTGGATACCCAACGAAACTGACCGGAGCTTGAACGTTCAACGTAATAAACAGAGTTTGGATACCCAACGAAACTGACCGGAGCCTGAACGCTCAACGTAATAACCAAAGTCTGGATACCAAACGAAACTGACCGGAGCCAGAACGCTCTACATAATAACCGGAGTCTGGATACCCAACGAAATTGACTGGAGCCTGAACGATCAACATAATAACTGGAGTCTGGATACACAATGAAATTGACCGGAGCCTGAACGCTCAACAAAATAACCGGAGTCTAGTTACCCAACAAAACTGACCGGAGCCTGAACGCTCAACGTAATAACCGGAGTCTGGATACCAAAAAAAACTGACCGGAGCCTGAACGTTCAACTTAATAACCGGAGTCTAGATACCCAACGAAACTGACCGGAGCCTGAACGCTCAACGTAATAAACGGAGTCTGGATACCAAACGAAACTGACCGGAGCCTGAACGCTCAACGTAATAACCGGAGTCTGGATTCCCAACGAAACTGACCAGAGCCTGAACGCTCAACGTAATAACTGGAGTCTGGATACCCAACGAAACTGACAGGAGCCTGAACCCTCAACGTAAAAACCGGAGTCTGGATACCCAACAAAACTGACTGGAGCCTGAACGCTCAACGTAATAACTGGAGTCTGGATACACAACGAAACTGACCGGTGCCTGAACGCTCAATGTAATAACCTGAGTCTGGATACCCAACGAAACTGATCAGAGCCTGAACGCTCAACGTAATAACCTGAGTCTTGATACCCAACGAAACTGACCGGAGCCTGAACACTCAACGTAATAACCGGAGTCTGGATACCCAACATAACTGACCGGAACCTGAACGCTCAACGTAAAAAACCGGAGTCTGGATACCCAACGAAACTGACCGGAGCCTGAACGATCAACGTAATAACCGGAGTCTGGATACACAACGAAACTGACCGGTGCCTGAACGCTCAACGTAATAACCGGAGTCTGGATACCCAAAGAAACTGACCGGAGCCTGAACGCTCAACGTAATAACCTGAGTCTGGATACCCAACGAAACTGACCGGAGCCTGAACACTCAACGTAATAACTAGAGTCTGGATACCGAACAAAACTGACCGGAGCCTGAACCCTCAACATAATAACCGGAGTCTGGATACCGAACAAAACTGACCGGAGCCTAAACGCTCAACGTAAAAACCCGAGTCTGAATACCCAACGAAACTGACCGGAGCCTGAATGCTCAACATAATAAACGGAGTCTGGATACCCAACGAAACTGACCGGAGCCTGAATGTTCAACGTAATAAACGGAGTCTGGATACCCAACGAAACAGACCGGAGCCTGAACGCTCAACGTAATAACTGAAGTCTGGATACCAAACGAAACTGACCGGAGCCAGAACGCTCTACGTAATAACCGGAGTCTGGATACCCAACAAAATTGACTGGAGCCTGAATGATCAACGTAATAACCGGAGTCTGGATACATAACGAAATTGACCGGAGCCTGAACGCTCAACGAAATAACCGGAGTCTGGATACCCAACAAAACTGACCGGAGCCTGAACGCTCAACGTAATAACCGGAGTCTAGATACCCAAAGAAACTGACCGGAGCCTGAACGCTCAATGTAATAACCGGAGTCTGGATACCCAACGAAACTGACCGGAGCCTGAACGCTCAACGTAATAACCGGAGTTTGGATACCCAACGAAACTGACCGGAGCCTGAACGCTCAATGTAAAAACCGGAGTCTGGATACTCAACAAAACTGACCGGAGCCTAAACGCTCAACGTAAAAACCAGAGTCTGGATACCCAACGAATCTGACTGGAGCCTGAACGCACAACGTAATAACCGGAGTCTGGATACACAACAAAACTGACCGGTGCCTGAACGCTCAACGTAATAACCTTAGTCTGGATACCCAACGAAACTGATCAGAGCCTGAACGCTCAATGTAATATCCTGAGTCTTGATACCTGACGAAACTGACCGGAGCCTGAACACTCAACGTAATAACAGGAGTCTGGATACCCAACAAAACTGACTGGAACCTGAACGCTCAACGTAAAAAACCGGAGTCTGGATACCCAACGAAACTGACCAGAGCCTGAACGTTCAACGTAATAACCGGAGTCTGGATACCCAACGAAACTGGCCGGAGCCTGAATGTTCAACGTAATAAACGGAGTCTGGATACCAAACGAAACTGACCGGAGCCTGAACGCTCTACGTAATAAACGGAGTCTGGATACCAAACGAAACTGACCGGAGCCTGAACGCTCTACGTAATAACCGGAGTCTGGATACCGAGCGAAATTGACTGGAGCCTGAACGATCAACGTAATAACCGGAGTCTGGATACACAACGAAATTGACCGGAGCCTGAATGCTCAACGTAATAACCGGAGTCTGGATACCCAACGAAACTGACCGGAGCCTGAACGGTCAAGGTAATAAACGGAGTTTGGATACCCAACAAAACTGACCGGAGCCTGAACGCTCAACGTAATAACCAAAGTCTGGATACCAAACGAAACTGACCGGAGCCTGAACGCTCAACGTAATAACCGGAGTCTGGATACCCAAAGAAATTGACCGGAGCCTGAATGCTCAACGTAATAACCGGAGTCTGGATACCCAACAAAACTGACTGGAGCCTGAACGCTCAACGTAATTACCAGAGTCTGGATACACAACGAAATTGACCGGAGCCTGAACGCTCAACAAAATAACCGGAGTCTAGATACCCAACGAAACTGACCGGAGCCTGAACGCTCAACGTAATAACCGGAGTCTGGATACCAAAAGAAACTGACCGGAGCCTGAACGCTCAACTTAATAACCGGAGTCTGGATACCCAACGAAACTGACCGGAGCCTGAACGCTCAACGTAATAACCGGAGTCTGGATATCCAAAGAAACTGACCGGAGCATGAACGCTCAACGTAATAACCGGAGTCTGGATACCCAACAAAACTAACCGGAGCCTGAACGCTCAACGTAATAACCGGAGTCTGGATACCCAACGAAACTGACAGGAGCCTGAACCCTCAACGTAAAAACCGGAGTCTGGATACCCAACGAAACTGACCGGAGCCTGAACGCTCAAAGGTAATAACCGGAGTCTGGATACCAAAAAAAACTGACCGGAGCCTGAACGTTCAACTTAATAACCGGAGTCTAGATACCCAACGAAACTGACCGGAGCCTGAACGCTCAACGTAATAACCGGAGTCTGGATACCCAAAGAAACTGACAAGAGCCTGAACGCTCAACGTAATAACCTGTCTGGATACCCAAAGAAACTGACCGGAGCCTGAACGCTCAACGTAATAACCGGAGTCTGGATACCCAACAAAACTGACCGGAGCCTAAGCACTCAACGTAAAAACCAGATTCTGGATACCCAACGAAACTGACCGGAGCCTGAATGCTCAACGTAATAACCGGAGTCTGGATACCCAACGAAACTGACCGGAGCTTGAACGTTCAACATAATAAACGGAGTCTGGATACCCAACGAAACTGACTGGAGCCTGAACGCTCAACGTAATAACCGAAGTCTGGATACCAAACGAAACTGACCGGAGCCTGAACGCTCTACGTAATAACCGGAGTCTGGATACCCAACGAAATTGACTGGAGCCTGAACGATCAACGTAATAACCGGAGTCTGGATACACAGCGAAATTGACCGGAGCCTAAACGCTCAACAAAATAACCGGAGTCTGGATACCCAACGAAACTGACCAGAGCCTGAACGCTCAACGTAATAACCGGAGTCTGGATACCAAAAAAAACGGACCGGAGCCTGAACGCTAAACGTAATAACCGAAGTCTGGATACCAAACGAAACTGACCGGAGCCTGAACGCTCTACGTAATAACCGGAGTCTGGATACCCAACGAAATAGACTGGAGCCTGAACGATCAACGTAATAACCGGAGTCTGGATACACAACGAAATTGACCGGAGCCTGAACGCTCAACAAAATAACCGGAGTCTGGATACCCAACGAAACTGACCGGCGCCTGAATGCTCAACGTAATAAACGAAGTCTGGATACCAAAAAAAACTGACCGGAGCCTGAACGTTCAACTTAATAACCGGAGTCTATATACCTAACGAAACTGACCGGAGCCTGAACGCTCAATGTAATAACCGGAGTCTGGATACCCAAAGAAACTGACCGGAGCCTGAACGCTCAACGTAATAAACGAAGTATGGATTCCCAACGAAACTGACCGGAGCCTGAACGCTCAACGTAATAACCGGAGTCTGGATACCTAACGAAACTGACAGGAGCCTGAACCCTCAACGTAAAAACCGGAGTCTGGATACCCAACAAAACTGACTGGAGCCTGAACGCTCAACGTAATAACCAGAGTCTGGATACACAACGAAATTGACCGGAGCCTGAACGCTCAACAAAATAACCAGAGTCTAGATACCCAACGAAACTGACCGGAGCCTGAACGCTCAACGTAATAACCGGAGTCTGGATACCAAAAGAAACTGACCGGAGCCTGAACGCTCAACTTAATAACCGGAGTCTGGATACCCAACGAAACTGACCAGAGCCTGAACGTTCAACGTAATAACCGGAGTCTGGATACCCAACGAAACTGGCCGGAGCCTGAACGTTCAACGTAATAAACGGAGTCTGGATACCAAACGAAACTGACCGGAGCCTGAACGCTCTACGTAATAAACGGAGTCTGGATACCAAACGAAACTGACCGGAGCCTGAACGCTCTACGTAATAACCGGAGTCTGGATACCGAGCGAAATTGACTGGAGCCTGAACGATCAACGTAATAACCGGAGTCTGGATACACAACGAAATTGACCGGAGCCTGAATGCTCAACGTAATAACCGGAGTCTGGATACCCAACGAAACTGACCGGAGCCTGAACGGTCAAGGTAATAAACGGAGTTTGGATACCCAACAAAACTGACCGGAGCCTGAACGCTCAACGTAATAACCAAAGTCTGGATACCAAACGAAACTGACCGGAGCCTGAACGCTCAACGTAATAACCGGAGTCTGGATACCCAAAGAAATTGACCGGAGCCTGAATGCTCAACGTAATAACCGGAGTCTGGATACCCAACAAAACTGACTGGAGCCTGAACGCTCAACGTAATTACCAGAGTCTGGATACACAACGAAATTGACCGGAGCCTGAACGCTCAACAAAATAACCGGAGTCTAGATACCCAACGAAACTGACCGGAGCCTGAACGCTCAACGTAATAACCGGAGTCTGGATACCAAAAGAAACTGACCGGAGCCTGAACGCTCAACTTAATAACCGGAGTCTGGATACCCAACGAAACTGACCGGAGCCTGAACGCTCAACGTAATAACCGGAGTCTGGATATCCAAAGAAACTGACCGGAGCATGAACGCTCAACGTAATAACCGGAGTCTGGATACCCAACAAAACTAACCGGAGCCTGAACGCTCAACGTAATAACCGGAGTCTGGATACCCAACGAAACTGACAGGAGCCTGAACCCTCAACGTAAAAACCGGAGTCTGGATACCCAACGAAACTGACCGGAGCCTGAACGCTCAAAGGTAATAACCGGAGTCTGGATACCAAAAAAAACTGACCGGAGCCTGAACGTTCAACTTAATAACCGGAGTCTAGATACCCAACGAAACTGACCGGAGCCTGAACGCTCAACGTAATAACCGGAGTCTGGATACCCAAAGAAACTGACAAGAGCCTGAACGCTCAACGTAATAACCTGTCTGGATACCCAAAGAAACTGACCGGAGCCTGAACGCTCAACGTAATAACCGGAGTCTGGATACCCAACAAAACTGACCGGAGCCTAAGCACTCAACGTAAAAACCAGATTCTGGATACCCAACGAAACTGACCGGAGCCTGAATGCTCAACGTAATAACCGGAGTCTGGATACCCAACGAAACTGACCGGAGCTTGAACGTTCAACATAATAAACGGAGTCTGGATACCCAACGAAACTGACTGGAGCCTGAACGCTCAACGTAATAACCGAAGTCTGGATACCAAACGAAACTGACCGGAGCCTGAACGCTCTACGTAATAACCGGAGTCTGGATACCCAACGAAATTGACTGGAGCCTGAACGATCAACGTAATAACCGGAGTCTGGATACACAGCGAAATTGACCGGAGCCTAAACGCTCAACAAAATAACCGGAGTCTGGATACCCAACGAAACTGACCAGAGCCTGAACGCTCAACGTAATAACCGGAGTCTGGATACCAAAAAAAACGGACCGGAGCCTGAACGCTAAACGTAATAACCGAAGTCTGGATACCAAACGAAACTGACCGGAGCCTGAACGCTCTACGTAATAACCGGAGTCTGGATACCCAACGAAATAGACTGGAGCCTGAACGATCAACGTAATAACCGGAGTCTGGATACACAACGAAATTGACCGGAGCCTGAACGCTCAACAAAATAACCGGAGTCTGGATACCCAACGAAACTGACCGGCGCCTGAATGCTCAACGTAATAAACGAAGTCTGGATACCAAAAAAAACTGACCGGAGCCTGAACGTTCAACTTAATAACCGGAGTCTATATACCTAACGAAACTGACCGGAGCCTGAACGCTCAATGTAATAACCGGAGTCTGGATACCCAAAGAAACTGACCGGAGCCTGAACGCTCAACGTAATAAACGAAGTATGGATTCCCAACGAAACTGACCGGAGCCTGAACGCTCAACGTAATAACCGGAGTCTGGATACCTAACGAAACTGACAGGAGCCTGAACCCTCAACGTAAAAACCGGAGTCTGGATACCCAACAAAACTGACTGGAGCCTGAACGCTCAACGTAATAACCAGAGTCTGGATACACAACGAAATTGACCGGAGCCTGAACGCTCAACAAAATAACCAGAGTCTAGATACCCAACGAAACTGACCGGAGCCTGAACGCTCAACGTAATAACCGGAGTCTGGATACCAAAAGAAACTGACCGGAGCCTGAACGCTCAACTTAATAACCGGAGTCTGGATACCCAACGAAACTGACCGGAGCCTGAACGCTCAACGTAATAACCGGAGTCTGGATATCCAAAGAAACTGACCGGAGCATGAACGCTCAACGTAATAACCGGAGTCTGGATACCCAACAAAACTAACCGGAGCCTGAACGCTCAACTTAATAACCGGAGTCTGGATACCCAACGAAACTGACAGGAGCCTGAACCCTCAACGTAAAAACCGGAGTCTGGATACCCAACAAAACTGGCTGGAGCCTGAACGCTCAACGTAATAACCGGAGTCTGGATACACAACGAAACTGACCGGTGCCTGAACGCTCAACGTAATAACCTGAGTCTGGATACCCAACGAAACTGATCAGAGCCTGAACACTAACGTAATAACCGGAGTCTGGATACATAACGAAATTGACCGGAGCCTGAACGCTCAACGAAATAACCGGAGTCTGGATACCCAACAAAACTGACCGGAGCCTGAACGCTCAACGTAATAACCGGAGTCTAGATACCCAAAGAAACTGACCGGAGCCTGAACGCTCAATGTAATAACCGGAGTCTGGATACCCAACGAAACTGACCGGAGCCTGAACGCTCAACGTAATAACCGGAGTCTGGATACCCAACGAAACTGACCGGAGCCTGAACGCTCAATGTAAAAACCGGAGTCTGGATACCCAACAAAACTGACCGGAGCCTAAACGCTCAACGTAAAAACCAGAGTCTGGATACCCAACGAATCTGACTGGAGCCTGAACGCACAACGTAATAACCGGAGTCTGGATACACAACGAAATTGACCGGTGCCTGAACGCTCAACGTAATAACCTTAGTCTGGATACCCAACGAAACTGATCAGAGCCTGAACGCTCAATGTAATATCCTGAGTCTTGATACCTGACGAAACTGACCGGAGCCTGAACACTCAACGTAATAACAGGAGTCTGGATACCCAACAAAACTGACTGGAACCTGAACGCTCAACGTAAAAAACCGGAGTCTGGATACCCAACGAAACTGACCAGAGCCTGAACGTTCAACGTAATAACCGGAGTCTGGATACCCAACGAAACTGGCCGGAGCCTGAACGTTCAACGTAATAAACGGAGTCTGGATACCAAACGAAACTGACCGGAGCCTGAACGCTCTACGTAATAAACGGAGTCTGGATACCAAACGAAACTGACCGGAGCCTGAACGCTCTACGTAATAACCGGAGTCTGGATACCGAGCGAAATTGACTGGAGCCTGAACGATCAACGTAATAACCGGAGTCTGGATACACAACGAAATTGACCGGAGCCTGAATGCTCAACGTAATAACCGGAGTCTGGATACCCAACGAAACTGACCGGAGCCTGAACGGTCAAGGTAATAAACGGAGTTTGGATACCCAACAAAACTGACCGGAGCCTGAACGCTCAACGTAATAACCAAAGTCTGGATACCAAACGAAACTGACCGGAGCCTGAACGCTCAACGTAATAACCGGAGTCTGGATACCCAAAGAAATTGACCAGAGCCTGAATGCTCAACGTAATAACCGGAGTCTGGATACCCAACAAAACTGACTGGAGCCTGAACGCTCAACGTAATTACCAGAGTCTGGATACACAACGAAATTGACCGGAGCCTGAACGCTCAACAAAATAACCGGAGTCTAGATACCCAACGAAACTGACCGGAGCCTGAACGCTCAACGTAATAACCGGAGTCTGGATACCAAAAGAAACTGACCGGAGCCTGAACGCTCAACTTAATAACCGGAGTCTGGATACCCAACGAAACTGGCCGGAGCCTGAACGCTCAACGTAATAACCGGAGTCTGGATATCCAAAGAAACTGACCGGAGCATGAACGCTCAACGTAATAACTGGAGTCTGGATACCCAACAAAACTAACCGGAGCCTGAACGCTCAACGTAATAACCGGAGTCTGGATACCCAACGAAACTGACAGGAGCCTGAACCCTCAACGTAAAAACCGGAGTCTGGATACCCAACGAAACTGACCGGAGCCTGAACGCTCAAAGGTAATAACCGGAGTCTGGATACCAAAAAAAACTGACCGGAGCCTGAACGTTCAACTTAATAACCGGAGTCTAGATACCCAACGAAACTGACCGGAGCCTGAACGCTCAACGTAATAACCGGAGTCTGGATACCCAAAGAAACTGACAGGAGCCTGAACGCTCAACGTAATAACCTGTCTGGATACCCAAAGAAACTGACCGGAGCCTGAACGCTCAACGTAATAACCGGAGTCTGGATACCCAACAAAACTGACCGGAGCCTAAGCACTCAACGTAAAAACCAGATTCTGGATACCCAACGAAACTGACCGGAGCCTGAATGCTCAACGTAATAACCGGAGTCTGGATACCCAACGAAACTGACCGGAGCTTGAACGTTCAACATAATAAACGGAGTCTGGATACCCAACGAAACTGACTGGAGCCTGAACGCTCAACGTAATAACCGAAGTCTGGATACCAAACGAAACTGACCGGAGCCTGAACGCTCTACGTAATAACCGGAGTCTGGATACCCAACGAAATTGACTGGAGCCTGAACGATCAACGTAATAACCGGAGTCTGGATACACAGCGAAATTGACCGGAGCCTAAACGCTCAACAAAATAACCGGAGTCTGGATACCCAACGAAACTGACCAGAGCCTGAACGCTCAACGTAATAACCGGAGTCTGGATACCAAAAAAAACGGACCGGAGCCTGAACGCTAAACGTAATAACCGAAGTCTGGATACCAAACGAAACTGACCGGAGCCTGAACGCTCTACGTAATAACCGGAGTCTGGATACCCAACGAAATAGACTGGAGCCTGAACGATCAACGTAATAACCGGAGTCTGGATACACAACGAAATTGACCGGAGCCTGAACGCTCAACAAAATAACCGGAGTCTGGATACCCAACGAAACTGACCGGCGCCTGAATGCTCAACGTAATAAACGAAGTCTGGATACCAAAAAAAACTGACCGGAGCCTGAACGTTCAACTTAATAACCGGAGTCTATATACCTAACGAAACTGACCGGAGCCTGAACGCTCAATGTAATAACCGGAGTCTGGATACCCAAAGAAACTGACCGGAGCCTGAACGCTCAACGTAATAAACGAAGTATGGATTCCCAACGAAACTGACCGGAGCCTGAACGCTCAACGTAATAACCGGAGTCTGGATACCTAACGAAACTGACAGGAGCCTGAACCCTCAACGTAAAAACCGGAGTCTGGATACCCAACAAAACTGACTGGAGCCTGAACGCTCAACGTAATAACCAGAGTCTGGATACACAACGAAATTGACCGGAGCCTGAACGCTCAACAAAATAACCGGAGTCTAGATACCCAACGAAACTGACCGGAGCCTGAACGCTCAACGTAATAACCGGAGTCTGGATACCAAAAGAAACTGACCGGAGCCTGAACGCTCAACTTAATAACCGGAGTCTGGATACCCAACGAAACTGACCGGAGCCTGAACGCTCAACGTAATAACCGGAGTCTGGATATCCAAAGAAACTGACCGGAGCATGAACGCTCAACGTAATAACCGGAGTCTGGATACCCAACAAAACTAACCGGAGCCTGAACGCTCAACGTAATAACCGGAGTCTGGATACCCAACGAAACTGACAGGAGCCTGAACCCTCAACGTAAAAACCGGAGTCTGGATACCCAACAAAACTGGCTGGAGCCTGAACGCTCAACGTAATAACCGGAGTCTGGATACACAACGAAACTGACCGGTGCCTGAACGCTCAACGTAATAACCTGAGTCTGGATACCCAACGAAACTGATCAGAGCCTGAACACTAACGTAATAACCGGAGTCTGGATACACAACAAAACTGACCGGAGCCTGAACACTCAAAGTAATAACCTGAGTCTGGATACCCAACAAAACTGACCGGAGCCTGAACGCTCAACGTAATAACCGGAGTCTAGATACCCAAAGAAACTGACCGGAGCCTGAACGCTCAATGTAATAACCGGAGTCTGGATACCCAACGAAACTGACCGGAGCCTGAACGCTCAACGTAATAACCGGAGTCTGGATACCCAACGAAACTGACCGGAGCCTGAACGCTCAATGTAAAAACCGGAGTCTGGATACCCAACAAAACTGACCGGAGCCTAAACGCTCAACGTAAAAACCAGAGTCTGGATACCCAACGAAACTGACTGGAGCCTGAACGCTCAACGTAATAACCGAAGTCTGGATACCAAACGAAACTGACCGGAGCCTAAACACTCTACGTAATAACCGGAGTCTGGATACCCAACGAAATTGACTGGAGCCTGAACGATCAACGTAATAACCGGAGTCTGGATACACAGCAAAATTGACCGGAGCCTAAACGCTCAACAAAATAACCGGAGTCTAGATACCCAACGAAACTGACTGGAGCCTGAACGCTCAACGTAATAACCGG